>VMBQ01004177.1:0-32855 GCA_007657795.1 Dreissena rostriformis | reverse complement strand
AAAGATAAATTAAATAAGTAATTCAGACAATTAAGTAACATGCAAACGCACCCAGAATTTCACTTTCATTTTCGCAAGGTTTTTAGGAAGTCCCCGGGAAGCACGTTTTTTGCATGGATGTGTGTATGACGCGATTAAACGATGCTCTGTATCGTATTGCATTCAATCTAAATTAAATCATTTCATTTTATGTTTTAATATAATGTTATTACGGCGCATTAAACGCACACAAAGTAACTTGAAGTACTTTTGCCGATTCTAAACATGACAATGATAAATGATTATTGCAATTTAATTAATACATGCCCTTGATACTCGTGTTGTGTCTTTATAAATTCGATTTTATTTAAATTTGCATTCTTTTAAAATAATAACTATTTCTATCAGGATTACAGCAGTTTCTTTAGAAACGGGAATGAAATCACTTAAAGCAAAACAAACAACATGCTTTTTTATTAACTGTTTTATCTATTTTGAATCTGCGCACATTAAATTAATTATGATTTTAAATATAATTATAATTGTTCTTTTAAAATGTATTGACTAACTAATCATTTTTCAAAGATTTTTATTTTATGATGCGCATCGACTCGGCGTCATATCGCGGACCGCGGCTTGCCTCGGCATGTCGCGGCGGACAGATGCGAAGTACGCGGCGAAATGCCGCGCGCCGCCGCGAACTGACGCGGCTTTGACGGCCGACTCGGCATCGACTCGATGCTCCATTCCGCCGCGGAACGCGAAATATGCTTGTTCCGCGTGGGCTGTACTGTATATAAGTGGAAACAGGTATATTAACGCTTTATCATTAACGTTTGCAGATAATATTCATGACCTAGCAAAGTTAATATTTAGAAAAATATCGCTATCGGTAAGTAGAAATACGAATCTCATCGTAAATGATAAGTTATTTCTAGGCAATTATATGCCACCATACATATAGACTAGACAACCAAGTAATTGAATAAATAGTATTTAATTTTCTACAGTGAACATGTTTGGTGTAATTAATTGCATAAATATAATTCTCACATTTACTGACGAACAATGGCAAATTGTTAAACTTGCTTTGCATAATATACTGTATATTATCATTTTTTGGTTGTCATATGTTTTGGATAATTAATTCAAAGGAATTACAGTTATGAATTTCAAAACAACATACACATTCATATTTTTAATAGCACTTATTGATGATTGCATAGCATATGCCGATTCTTTACAGGGAATGACGAAACGCTGCTGTTTGATACTTATATATCAGGTAGCTCCCATGGAGTTAAAGCGTATGTGCCACACTTCCAAACTAAGAGGATATTAATATCAAATTCATCAAATGACTGCTGCACCATCTACCCAACAGTAGAAAAGCGATTATACAGTTTTGAATCTTCTATACTGACACATTGTAAGAAAAATTGACTATTTGTAAACGGCATTGGAAGTTCAATCATCGAGGGGCTTGAAGTCTCGAACAGCGACACAGGGGTGAAAGTGTGCAGTTCTTCAGGCCAGATAAAACTGAGAACTGTGCGCACTAGAGACATTTCAGACGCTGCGGTCTCGATCACATACCGCTCGTCTTCTGAATCAGGCAACGTTTCTATCAGTAACTGTGCTATCAATAATTCTTTTCAAGGCGTTATAATTGAGATTATCAATAATTTAAGGCCTAACAGAATGTCAATCAATAATAATGCTTTTCAAAATATTTCTTGGAATGTCCTTCATTTGAAGTTATCTACGTATGCGTATTACGACACAACGAATCGATATGTTGAAATAGATCACAACACTTTCACAAACTCTTGTGGTATCATCATCGATACTTGGAATTTGGAAGAAACTTCGTTCAGCAATAATATTATGAAGGACTCAATATGTAACACAAGAGCAGAATGCTTTTTGACGATAACATCGTCTGGATTTACACACACCACAGACAATCGAAAGTATGAGATTTCGACTTATGTTTTTGAAAACATACAAAGACGTTTGTGTATTGTCCATTTACTGGATTCTTACTTACCGCGTATTAACGGGACGTTCATTTGCAATCAATTAATCGACAACAAGGCTACTGATGGTGTTGTGCTAGCGAATGCATTTTATGCTGATATAGCGGAGAATATCTTTGACAATCCGGTTTCAACCTTCGATGTATACACATCTCTAAAAGGTGCGGTATTGTTTGTTTTTTCATAGATAATCTTTTTAACAAACTGTGATGCTTTTATCAATACTAACAACTCACAAAGATTTCCTCTAATTTCGTCAGCTAGTGAGAACTCGTATAAAGCATTGTATGTTTTAAGCAAACATTTGAACAAACGGCATACTCTTAGACTGATAACAACAGAAATTCCATACTAAGTCGAAATGCATGAATTTATTATACATTTGACCATAACGTATGACCGTGTAGCGCTTTGAGACCTTTTAGCAGCGGACAGAAACTTAAATGTTACAAAGAACTGGTGGGGAAATTCCGATGGAACAAACGTTTTCAGCAGAATATTCGACCAACGAAGAGACCCTGCGTTAGCACGTTTCAACGGTCACGCCCACATTAACGTCGCGTGAAATGGATTGTAGTGGAGTAAACAACTGTAGCAACCAAGGAGAATGCGTCCGAAAGAACACGTGTCGGTGTACTACGGGTAAGAATGGTTAAAATTAGAATCGATTTTGTCTTTTACTTAATATTCAGCTAAATTTGCACGTGTCTGTTTGTATTGTATTGACATAATACTATGGTAAGACTATTGTTTACTATTGTACTGTTCATCTGTTTAGAAGTAAACAACATAGTTTTTATTTCATTAGTATTATAATATTAGTATCATTAGAATAGTATTATTTTCAATTGTGTATGTTTCATCAACGATCATGACTTATTTTGTAATGAACAGCTTCATTGATTGCAAACATTCAAAAGTAAATCGTATCGAGTACTAACGATCCACAATATGAGCAAGATTCCCATCAGTATCAGTATGATTTAAATAGGTTACAAGTCTTTCGGTTTTTATTAAACAGGTTGGACCGGCATCCGGTGCACCGACTATGATTGTGCGGGGGTCAATAATTGCTATGGCAACGGTATATGTGTTGGACCAAACGAATGCAAATGCAATCCTGGTTGGAGCGGAAAACTGTGCATCTACGCGTCATGCAGGTTAGTACTCTGATAATGACAATTGTTTGCTCTAAACCGTATATCATCCATGTACATCCTGTTAATGTATTTATCATTAACGGTTATATGTGTGCTTACTGGAACTGATAAAAGTCTAAATGATACATTTCATACATTCTACAATTTATAATGTATTTCGTGACAAAACATTAACTTTAATATTGGTACTCAAGTAATATGAATTAGGAAGAACAAAAAATACCTTCCAAAAGTATAAAAACTGAATTGAAACTTCAATGGAACCAAACAAGTTAAAGATGTTAGGCGTTCATTATCACGTAGATCTACAAAATGTATTAGACATAAACTATAGAGACAAATTAGCTAAAATGTTAAATATACTTTTAAGTTGGAAAAGACGAAATTTAACATCAAGAATTGCAGTAATAAAAACACTTTTGATATCACTGTTTAATAACATATTCATGTTCCTTCTTAATCCATCATCGGGATGTATTAACAATTTAAACACAACTTTAGCGCAATTCTGCATTCGTCGAGAAATTCATTGTACTAACTGCTTGTATTAGCGTAACTGTTCTTATTATATATTTTTACTTGAGCTACTTACAACTTGCAATATATTATTAGGGTGATCCACCAGTGCGATGGGTGTTATTGGAAGCCAATAAAGGATTGAGCTTAAATGAAAAAACTGGGCGTGTTTCCTGGAAAAGTATTCCAGCAAATGTCAATCCGTACATAGTAAATGTACAAGCTTCAAACACAATAGGTCAGGACACAGTTACCTGGAACATATCAGTGCCAATTTCGTATGTCCCATTTGTGAATGAAAGCGACTCCAATGGAATACTGCCGTATCCTCGACAGATGCAGATATCGGGATATATTCATTTTTCTTCGAAAATAAGAATGGTGTCAGTGGTGGTTGTGTAAGTGTATTATATACAAATGTGTTTGCCTGTGTCGGGTTGTATGTGACTTCTGCGAGCGTGTTTTTCCAATATATTAGATATTTAATATGTACGTCTTATAACGCGTGTGTATATATTGAATTAATATATACGTATACACACGTTGATTTTATCCAAATTCTTGGTTTTCATGTACCGCAATTTATTTCAATTTTGTGTGTTTTTCATCATTAATTTTTATACATTTAACTTTATGTCTGATTATATGCTTGTCTTTGTTGAAATGTATGTCGTTTACCAATAAAGACCATTAAGACTGACGATAGCTCACTTGTAGAAATAATGTATTGTGGCAATTATTCAGCGTGATTAATGCTCAAACCGGAAGGCAAACGGTGCTGAACGAACGGTCAAACCCACTGAAGCCTAGCGTCTTCACAACAACTTACTACCCAACAGCAGATGAATCCGGATTATTTAATGTGGTAAGAACTGATTGTATACATATATGTGCATTTATTTGAATGCGAATAGTTGCTCTTAAGTAAAAAAAAATAAACATGCTTGGAATAAAACTTTACATTGTTAAATTAATATTACGTGTATGTTATCATATAAGTTTATTATCTTATTAATTACACATATTATTTATTAAATCGTTATTGTGTTTTTGTAGTTTCTTATGAAAATATTTACTATTGGTATGTTTCTCTATTATAATGGTTATGTTATATTAAAATCTTATTTTGTTACAATAAAGTTCGCGCGACACCCCGGTTCGAGCTCTGATTTGGGACCGCAGATATCCTGGTCCGTGCTTGGTATGCAGTGCATGCCATCATCGGTCAAAGTCGATGAAACTATTCTGAGTCCGGATGGAACTGTAATTTTGTACAACATATCAGCCCTATGGAATGTTGGAGAGCACAACATTAATAACATTTCAATCAAGGTACAGTGTTTTGTCATAAAATGACAATGCAGACTTTATACAATAAATATCACTCAAGATATATGTTTCGACAAGTATCCACATTATTGTATTACTTATTTAAACTAAGATAATCTTTAACATGAACTTACAGGTAGATGGAATAGAGGACACATTTATTCAGAGGAATGGGGACNCCTTTTGATTTAGTTATACGGAATGCTAGACCCCTCTATGGCACAATTTATATTGTTTTTGCAACTAACCAAGGAACCACAACTCGCCTCCAAATAGGCATCCGTCTGTCGATTCAGAAACCTGTCTTGTCGTTACTTCCAATTTCCATCAGTGCAAATATTGTACGCGGAACTCAACGATTTTTTAACATTGGCATCAAGAACATTGGTAAGGTTGCGGCAACAAATGTTGATGTAAGTCTACCAAACGATCCACGAATAACGCTGGTGTCTCTGTCCTTAGTTAATAGATCAGAAGATGCTGCCACTGCAGATAAACTCAGTATTAATCCGGATGGTGAAGCACAGATGACATTTGCTGTAACAATAGGATCCAACGCCGCTTTAGGAGAATTTCACGGAACTATTTATGTTAATTCAAAGCTGACGTCTACACCAGTACAATACGAGTTCTTTGTCACATCACTGCAGCGGTTTAATCTTACATTCACGATAAAAGATGAATACACATACTTTGCGGAAGGATCTCCAGTGGTTGCGGGGGCAAAGGATACACTTTCCAATCCTCAAAGACAGTATGCGCAAACATTGTACACAACAAACGAAACGGGTTATGTTGTGTTTGAAAACCTTTACGAAGACCGATATACATTGAAAGCGGAAGCAGATGGTCACAGCAGCTATAGTGATGTTATTATTGCCAGTGCGAGTGAAACAAGACGAGATATATTTTTGCCGAGGATTGCTGTGAAATACACTTGGACAGTAACTCCAACCACGTTTCAGGATAAATANACGAGATATATTTTTGCAGAGGATTGCTGTGAAATACACTTGGACAGTAACTCCAACGACGTTTCAGGATAAATATATTATTCAGCTTGAATCGACGTTCGAAACGAATGTAATGATATTAATGTTCCAGTTCTAAATATATAACATAAAAGTAATTTTCTATTTTGATAAATCTTTTTTTGTTTTCCTTCTCAAACACATATTGCTAATCCGTGACCAAAATCATTTTTGCGTATAATTTTTATATATTATAGTAGCTACGTCCATGTTTCAAATTAGCACATCAATATTTTTACACGCGTTATGCTATATAACGTATTATGTGATGACTGCAATGTTGTTTCACCAGACAATAAAACATTACAGGTACCCATGCCAGTTGTTACTATCGAGCCATCCCATGTCAATACTGTTCCATACGAGCTCGGTGAAGAGGACACGATTTACTTCAAGATAACCAACCATGGCCTTATAAGAGCGAACAATGTGAGATTTTCTCTGCCGGAAGGACATCCATACCTGAGATTTGAAACGGTATGGACTCGTATCGGCATTGTTGATCTTACATTACGTTTAAACAAAAGCAACATTGGTACCTGTTTATAATGAATCAACAGCAATTAATAATAATAATATCATTCATATTTATAAATATAATGATACTTAATGTTTCTTCAATTATTATATAAAGATACTATAAGTGTGTGATTAATGGTACGATAAGTAACTTTATTAAGTAACAAATTCAGGTCATCGATGACATCGGCAGCGTTGAAGCAAACACATCCATAATTGTTCCAATTAAAGCAACATTAAAGACTAGGCAAAAACGCAATGTTTTCGCGGCTGTTATATGTGGATTGGCAATGCTCTATGATTACGACTGTGGTGGATTGCAAACTCGCGCTAACGATATCACCTTGGTACGCGAGGCCCCCGATGGGCGGCCTATTCCGTGTGGTCTATCCAGTGGCGGTGGTGTTGGTGGTCCCGGTGGCGCTGGCGGTACATCATGTGAGTTTATGTGCATCAAATATAAGATTACTTGTTTCCAAATCTTGTGAAATTTATAATGGTGCGTATTACGTACACTATAATGTAGTTTATAAGCGTTTACTAAAACAAAACAATAAAAAATCTTTACATGGATTCGGTATTGAGTCATTTGAAATATGCAATTGAACACAAGATACTTAATACTAAATGCATTCATTTATTTTTGGAAACAAATGTCATGGTGAGAACCGGCCAAAGCATTCTTCCAAATATATGCTCAATATAAACATTAAACATTTCCTTTCGTTTGCTTACAGTAAGTGGAGGAGGAACTAATACCGGAAGTGGCAGTTCTTTTGATTACANAAATATAAGATAGCTGTAAATGGTACGATAAGTAACTTTATTAACAACAAATTAAGGTCATCGATGACATCGGCAGCGTTGAAGCAAACACATCGATTATTGTTCCAATTAAAGCAGCATTAAAGACAAGGCAAAAACGCAATGTTATCGCGGCTGTTTTATGTGGATTGGCAATGCTCTATGATTACTACTGTGGTGGATTGCAAACTCGCGCTAACAATATTACCTTGGTACGCGAGGCCCCCGACGGGCGGCCTATGCCGTGTGGTCTATCTAGTGGCGGCGGTGTTGGTGGCCCCGATGGCGCTGGCGGTACATCATGTGAGTTTATGTGCATCAATTATAAGATTACTGGTTTCAAAATCTTGTGAAATGTATAGTGGTGCGTATTTAGAAAAGTATGTGCACTTAAATGTAGTGTATAAGTGTGAACTAAAACAAAACAAAATCTTTACATGGATTCGGTATAAAGTCAAATCCGACCATTTTAAATATACAGTTGAACACAAATGACTTAATACTAAATGCAGTCATTTATGTTTGGAAACAAATTACATGGGGACAAGGCCAATGAACACGGCCAAAGCATTCTTTCAAATATATGCTCAATATAAACATTTAATTCTTGCGTTTGCTTACAGTTAGTGGAGGAGGAACTAATACCGAATGTGGCAGTCCTTTTGATTACAGCCCAACAACTCCATTATCATGTGATTGTGCAAAAATCCTGCTGAAAAGTTGCGCTTTGGCATTTATCCCGAGAATTGGCTGTGACTATGCCAAGAAGGATTTGGGTCTGGCATATGCGGTATGAAACTCAAATTGTGAACATTTGATTCTTTAAATCGTGAACTTAAAAGGGTTTTTTCGAACTCAAAATTTAGTTGGTTTAGCAATTCTATTATTGTTTTTTTCGTATGCATCGTTCTTTGTATTAACTTTACAGAAAAGCAACGGAGATTTTATTCTCTTCGCATTGAGAGCCATATTGGGTATAGCGGACACAGCGTTTGTATGCGTGTTTGGTTCCATCTGTAGATTATGTGGAGTGATGTATACCACAGCCAGGTAATTGGGTATTCAGTTGGTCTGTATATTTTGTATACCGAACAATGTGCCGCTCGACTCGAGCACACGCTACCTGAAAATTATTTGGCTTCAATATTCTTCATTGAAAGTATTATCACCAAAGGTATGTGATAATATTTTCTAGAAGGGAGCTGCATATTAGTTATGAAAGTTAACATTTCAAAATGTGGCCATTAACAAATTGGTCCAGTGGTAACAAGTTATGTTGATATCATTTCAATTTGCTTATTTCCATCTATCTAAGTGATCGAATCTGTTATAAAATTGGTACTTTGTGGTAAAATATTGATTTGAATTATTTTCAAGATGCATTATTGACGCTTCGAATAATTGTGATGTGGGCCGACGGCGCAGAGAAATCGGATCTGATGTCGTAAATAATATGATGCAGACGACAAAGCCTATTGGAAACTTCTTGCAAATAATGAGTGAGTTCTTCGGAGACGAGGCAATGTAAGTACAGTATGTAAGTCATTGCACACGCTTTACTGCTTTTGAAAACGAGTTAAAATGTACAATAGCATTTTAGTAGTGGCACCGCTCTTGGTGTTTTCAACGCACTGCAAAATGAGTCAGAGACCGTTAAGACACGTCAAGTTTTTTAAGAACACATTTGTAAGCTTATCAGCAGAAACAGCCGTTGTAGTTTTTTTTCCAAGAATCCTATTGTGTGTTAGGTAGTTTTCTGGAAAACGTCCATAGTTTTAATATAGGATTAGTTCAACTAACAAATAAAATAAATAAATCTTATATATCACTTGCCTTAGATCCAATGCTGAAAACATTTAATTCTTTCAAGAACAATTGGACAGTTTATTGGTTCGTTAATTGTTAGTTCCTATTGGTTGTAAACGGTTTGTTCACGGATTTGTGGCTCACAGTTATAACTTTTATTATTAGTAAATACAACTTTTTTTTCGTCTGTATGTGATGCGAGATTTTACGAAGCGTATTATCATCATATGCCTTGAAACAATAAACATACGTTGGTGCCTCAAACTGTGGATTGCATTTTAGTAAACGCTTAAAAAAAAGCAATATTTCCGCATTTTCTAACACTTTCGTTAAGTAATCGTTTTTAAGAACAAAACGTTATGTGAGCTTTAGATGTTTGATAAACACATTTATAACTTTTAACAGTTTTTATTTAAACGTGTTTTTTCTTGTTAAGTGCTTTCCGACGCAATAAGATGATATGCAACAATGTTTACAATTTCCTGTCGTGTCTGGTTTAATCTACTTGTTTAAATGTTATATCTAACAGGGAATGTGTCAGTTGTGTTGCATCCTAATAAAACGGTTTGAAACGTTCAAACATTTATGAAGACTTTGAGATTGCATAGCATAAATTTATGTCAAATCGTTCATTGCACTGCAATTATTACTGATCAATATATTTAAGGTTCGATGTATAAACCTCATGGTTCCAGACGTTTAAACAGACTGTAGCAGACGATACTGACTTGGGTCAAATGCTCTCGCAACAAGAACGTACCTCAATTATGAACTCTGTACAAAACGAAACATCGAAAGCAATTCTAAGCAGATTTATGGAACGGTGGAATAATACAGGTATATACACGTACATGTGTGTAACAACGTTTGTCATTCAAATAAGAGAATCGATGCATATGACATTTTAACAATGTGCGCCCAGGTCTGTACAATAAGCAAGTGAATCCACACCAGAGTAGCAAATTATATAAATCTTGATAACTCTTATCCAGCGGACAACAAAGATCATAAAATTGAAAATAACCAAATGTTATCCGCTGGAAAAGAGTTATCCAGATCTATACAATTGGCTCCACTGTTGTTTAACCCGTCATTCGCTTCGTAATCGGTAATCAGAAACTATATAATTGATAAAGTATGTCTTCTAGAGTGTTAGAGTTGTGTGAATCACTTTCTCAGCATCTGCATGGAACAACGGCAGTCTGACAGAACTGGAAGACAAAAGCGGGGTGATCGGTCTTTCTCGCCTGAAACCCTAAATTCAACAGTATATAACCGACACAGATGCAGCCTCGGCAAAGGGTTATGCTAACATATGTTTCCAATATGATAACGCATCTTTTACCTACAAACAAGCTGAGGAAAAAGGGGTGCGTTGCTTATATAAAAAATGTTTGGCTAAACATATATACATTACCTTAAAGCAACTGATTTATTAGAACAAATAACAAATTCAAATGCGTGATACAACAGCAGGAGAAAAGTCGACACCATAGCTACATATTCTTTTTATTGTATATGATAAATTGCCAAACAATTTGAAATCACACAAATGACTCCACACAGCAGAAACGCACATACAAACGGAGATAAAATATAACTGTCACCATCAGTGAAAAGAACTGTGTGTTTATAGAGCTCCGAACCTCACACTTTGCCCACACTTATTCACGAAACTTTGAATTGTAAATAAAAAGTTAACTCTTTACATAACAAATTAAAATTCAACAACAAATAAGTGATTTTTTTTTAAATTAAATTTGCTAACCGTTCCTGATGTTAAGATTATGTCATGATTTTTTTATAAAAAAATGATGAGCTTTACCGGTATGCAGTTAGTGATACATTTCCATCTTTGACGACGAACATTTAAAACTCATTGATCCTTACTATTAGCTATGTTTGAACAATTGATATGTGTTTATATTATAGTTAACATAAAAATTGGACAATTAAATCAAATGGTCTTTGAAAGAGTTCAATAAATCATTTTTATCTGTGTTCAGAGATCGGAAGGAGGTTTGAAGGAGGACGGTGTTTGTGCAAGTGTTAGAGTTCGCATTCTCCAAGAACTGGTTGTTACTCGTGATGCATTCACTGCTCGCATGGAAATCGAAAATGGGGAAAACTCTGATCTACAAAACATCAAAGTTCAGATAAAAATCAGACCGACTTACGGATCTGAAACGAGTTACATCGACACATTTTCAATTGGTAAATGTTTATGTTTTGAACAAAAATTTTAAGTTTTTGTGTTCCGTTTGCGAGTGTTTCAATAAGTTTTAAAAACACGTTTCAAATCAAATGTGTGCGTTTATTCCTTCAGGAAAGCCAACACTGATCGGACTAACTGGGGTAGATGGTTCCGGCATTCTGCAAAGGGACACCTCAGGGTCAGCCAAATGGATGATTATCCCTTACTCGACAGCTGCTCCTCAAGACGACACCCTGTTTGACGTCGGTGGGACATTGTCGTATAGCGTAGGTGGATCCGAGTTTTCATTCTCCGTGCTTCCCGACACAATAACGGTCAAGCCAAACCCAAGTCTTATTGTTCACTATTTCCATGAAAAGTACGTCCAAGGAGACAATCCGATGACACTGACAGTGGAACCTGTTGTTCCATTTAATCTTGCAGTTATGGTTATGAATGAGGGATACGGTATTGCCCGCGCGTTACAAATAACATCCGGCCAGCCAGAAATTATCGAGAATGAGAAAGGGCAGTTTGTAGCATTCAAAATAATCGGTGCGCAAATGGGCTCGAACTCAATAACGCCATCATTGATAGTTGATTTCGGAGATCTTCAATCCTCTCAGACTAAGACAGCGCGATGATTAATGACGTCAACGCTCATGGGCTATAGTTCTATAACTACAGCGCAACATTCGAGAACATTAATCCACTTGGAGACCCGCAGCTGTCTCTACTGGACGATTTAGAATACCACGAACTCATTCACCTTGTTCGCATTGAAAATCCAGATAAGGTTGACGGACTGGACGACTTTTTGGTTAACGACTTTATTGATGTTGACGACATTCCTGATCGACTTTAAAATAGCAACAATGGGTTGGATGTTATGGCCGTAACACACGCGAATGTTACAAACGTTACTGCCATATCGTTTGTCAGAGCATTGAACAAAATCTACATAAATATTAGCATAACCATACAGAAAGATGCGAGAAACTGGATATATAGCAGATTGGAAAACACATATACAACCAGAGAAAAGCTGATTTACGCGGAAGCTGTTGATGGACATCGACCGTTATTTCTCCATAAGAATATTGGCAAGCGATACATATAAAGGATAAAATATTAATTCATCTGTTTGACTACGTTTCTAATTTAACGAACACGTCCAGCGACAAGGCATATCAACTAACACACGGTAGTGAAAACATGTATGCACCCAAATTTAACATAACTTCCTTAGTTCACGATGTTCGGCGTGCCACACCCGTGGGTTCAATTGTGCTAAATGTCGTCAAATACGACCTGGCTAACGATGAGGTAGACATCTTCATGATGTTGAACGAAACAGAGTTTATACTAAAGAAAACTTCGCCTTTGACCGCATCGTTAACGGTTGCTACGCCACTGAATCCTGGTTTTATATTCATTGCACTGCTGGCGAGGGACCATGGAATTCCTCCAAGAACGTCCCTTGCAAATATTTCATTGACCGTAACGGATGATATTAACACCACTACCCCCATTTTCTCTTTACAATCCGCGACTTCAACTACGAAAACCTCCACACTATCTTCAACTGCAAGCTCCACAGCTCTTAATGCAGCAACTTTAATACATCAACCGTTTATTCAACTACAAAGGATCTGCATACTACAAGAGATACCACAAGTGGTAATTTTTCTTCCTCAACGAAGTCCTCAACCAAAAACGCAACCGAAACTTCATCAATTACCACTGAGTCAACATCATCATCGTCGGCTTTCACGCCTAAAAACCGTTCAACCACTACCGCAGAATTAACGACGTCGAATGTTTCTTCAGTGTCAACTGCATGGACCAATATCACTAGTACAGTTCCCAACGAAGAGGGCGTATTCGCATTCTGGACTGTGCCTACAGTGATAGGATGCGCGGTAGGAGTCATAGTTCTTCTGGCCGTGATTATTATTGTCTACGTATGTGTAAAGAAACCGCAAGCGTTGAGTAGACAAGAAAATAACAGATCATAGAGACAAATTGATGTGAATTCTGTTTTACGCTGTGATACAGTCCTAAGGGCATTCACAGTATTCATTTAAGTGTTAAATGAATTCCTTGATATTGTTCGGAAATATGTTTGCTTTTTTAATTTACAATTGTCGTGAGAGACATTTGTTTCCAAGTTAATCGTTATATGCATGTGTTTTAAAAACTAACTAGGCGATGGTATACGCATGATGTTTCTTTTATTTGAGGTAAACACGATAAAAGGTAAAAACGACGTCCATTATTATCAGACTGATGTCACAACATTAACGTTAAAATCATGTTACGAATTGAAACAGTAGAGGTATTTTTGTATTTTCATAAGGTGTTGTTCTATCAATGTTCATGTAATGTAGTAATGTCTTGTCAGATGTATGTTTCTTCTTTTTTGCACACATGTATACATAATATACAGTTCATATAATCCATAATTATGTTTGTAATTCACCAAATTATTATTTTGTTATCTAAAGGTAAATGGCAGTGTAATTGTACTTTGTAAATTTGTTTCCATATTTTTATTTATCAGGCGCAAAAATGAAACAGCAATAAAATGACCAGTGTAACTTTTATATACATTTAAAGTAAATGTTTTATATAAGTATCGACAAAAGCCTTTACTTTTGTATACTATTAAACAAAACGTTGATCGAGTTATATTTTAAATATATATGGTCTTAGCCCTACTGATAATGAAATTTGTGGGAGCAGTGGTCTAATGGTAGGACGCTGGCTAAGGGATCGAGAGGTCCCGGGTTCGAATCCCGCCCTGACCACTGGAATTTCCTTGAGCAAGAAATTTATCCCACATCTGCTCCTCTCCACCCAGGTGTATAAATGGGTACCTGTGAGGGAAATAAGCCAATGTGCCGTGGCTGCATACTGCGCCAAGATGTTAACGGACGACTTATGACCCAATGATCAGGGACAAAATGTAAAGCGCCTTTGAACGCACATCTCGAGTATGAAAAGGGCGCTATATAAATGTGGTATAAAAAAAAAAAAAAAAAAAAAAAAAAAATGCCGATTTCTAACATAATAAGATGAAACAAAAACCGAAGTGTAAAGAGTAGTGCGAAAAGGTCCAGTGACAATCCTGGTGAACAAGATTTCAACGGATCGGAACCATTTTCGAACTCGGCCAAGGTATCATAACGAAAAAAATGTTCAGACAATGTGTTTTCTAAAACGTTCACAAGCTGTTTCTTTCATTTTCACCTAATGACATAGTTTCTGACCCACGTTACCCAGTCCGAAATGTACCATGATACGACATTTGTTGTGACCAATATAAAAGAGTAATGAAAATTGTGAAAGTAAAAATGTGTAGTTGATGATAAACTTTTTATTAGGAATTTATTTTTTACCTTAAGAGGAGGTTTGAATTCAAAGAGAAAATACTATTATGGTTATATGTCAGCCATACTTTATTAAGCATTTCTTAATAAAGGTTTTTGATTTCAAAGTTTGCTTTCCTTCTTCATCAAACATCATACATTTCTGAAATGTAAAGCATTGAACATTGGTGTGAATTTCACACCAATCGTTAAAGCTTTAGACTTCAGAAAAGTGCTGATTTACTTGTTATATTCCATAAATTTATATATTTAAGGCACGTGACCAATGCCTATACAATACCACACAATACAAACAAGAAAACGTTTTTTTAATTTAAGCTGGGGTCACCGTCTTGCAAAGGTTAATGCAATGCATTAGGGGATTTAAACTGGTTGAATACATCGTGGAACCTCGCTCTTAGCCCAGCGCTAATCACTTAACCCATTTATGTCAAGTGGACCTACCCATCCTTCTAAAATGGATCAATTTATTTCCAAAAATGATATGTCTAGAAATTTTATTTCTATATTTAGAATATTTCTTACAGAAATTCCTTTAAGCAAACAGCGCACACCCTGATGAGACGCCGCATCATGGGGCGTCTCATCTGGGTCTACGCTGTTTGCCAGAATTTTTTCTTAGACGCTAGGCATAAATGGGTTAAAAGGCAATGTGCCCTTTTAACAACACAGAAATTACAAAACAGACACTAAATACAGTTTCATCAATCTAGCTCAAGTTGTTTTTCAGTTGTCACAGGCTCCACATTTTTACTTTTCATTTACATGTATTTCTTTAATGATATCAACCACAATTTGTGTGTGACGAAAAAACTTAAATAACGTACACATTCCGTCAAAGTCCGTCTAGACATAAATTATAACTAGTTTCATCAAGCTAGCTTAAGTACTTTTTGAGTTGTCGCAGGATCAAAATTTAACTTTTAACTCATTTCTGTAACCATAGCATCCACAATTTTCGTCTGATGTTAAACCTGAAATAATGCCGGGAATTTCAATAGAGTGAAAAATATGAGACAGTTACCATTGGAGTCAATTTGAAAATTGCTGCGGTCAATTTTTAAGTGCACCACTAGGTGTAAACGATGCCGATTTTTCAGTGGTTATTCTTTTTTTGACAATCTATCTTAACCAGTTTTGAGTTATAACAGGATCCTGATTTAGTGTGATAGACGTTTGCACGCATGCACACACCCACGCATGCAACCCGCATGCACGCACCCACGCATGCAATCCCGCATGCACACACCCTCGCATGCAATCCGCATGCACGCACCCACGCATGCAATCCCGCATGCACGCACCCACGCATGCAATCCCGCATGCACGCACCCACGCATGCAATCCCGCATGCACGCACCCACGCACGCACTGACGCCTGCACGCACCCACGCATGCAATGACGCCTGCTATTTCTATATCCATAAGCCTTCCAGCGGAGGTATGTTATCATAACGTTATTATTAACATATTAATTTATTGTATTAGTATCACAGAAAATATTAGTAAAACGCTTTAAAAAACTAAAATGACACAAAAGGTTTGTACTTCATTTTATTCGGTGATAAAATTGTCTATGAAATACTAAATTTATAACTAAAAATAATACTTAACAATAACTGAACAAGATTGTGTGATTTGCAAGATCATTGGTAAATAGATCTAGCAAAACTTGAAAAAAAAATATTGCACACAATTGAACAAGATTGTGTTTTATCAAGATAATATATGGTAAAGAGCGAATAATAAATAAATGCAACTTACACAAATACTTCAGATATATAAAAAACAACAACAACAATGATTTTCTATGCATTGCTATAAAATGTTAAACTTGCATAAAAGATTTTTATGTCAAAAATATTATTTAATAATATTATAAACTTGCTATTTGAAAGAGGTAAATTTTAAAAACTGGTGCAGAACATTTCAATTTTCTAAATGTGAATATATCTTGAACCACACATAAAGCACATACAAAAAGAGATAAACATTAAAAGCTGGTCAATATATAGAATGTTAATCTTAATTAAAAGAAGATAATCGTTAATCAATTAAGAGACAAATAACACAAGTATTGTACTTAAATTGCCAACGATATACAAATAAAAGAATTATTGATCCAGAGAATAGTAACCTGACACTGAACTTTATGTATGAATGCATTAAAGAACCGTTACAAAGAAAAAAAATAGTTCCCGTACTGGAAATTTTTTAATTTATTGAAGTGTATCCCACCAGTATACTTTTATGGTCACATTAAACTTGTGTTAAATGTACAGGAACAACATTGAATGGAAATGTATCAAGCTCTGAGGAAAGGGGGTTTAATGCATATGCGTAAAGTGTTGAATTAGTTTAGCCTGTGCAGTATGGGACGACAATTTCCGCCTAAACTGGATTTTTTCTAAGAAGAGACTTTCTTTAAAAGAAAACATACCATAAAGCGGAAAGTGTAATCCCTGATTAGCCTGTGCGGACTGCACAGGCTAATATGGGACGACACTTTGCGCACATGCATTAAACCCCTTTTTCACAGAGCGATGCTTAAATATAGGAAACAATACAGGTATGTTATTTATAATTATGGAGTTCATTAAGGGCCATGTAAATGTTGTTGGGCTATACCTATTACTGGAATAAGTATGCAGACTGAGCACCGGTGAACATCTTTCATCGGCCATGATTACTGGGGAAAACTGTGGGTAGGTTAACTGACCCCCCTGAAATGACTCAATACTGTTACACAAATAACCAGTAAAATAAGTCTTTCTACTTACATATCATAAAAGGCAGATTACCATTGTAAACCTGAAATTAAGAACTGCTCTAAAAAGGAAAGAACCTAAGAAACTGAGGTTTGTTAAATCCTGGCACTATCGCGCACATATAAAAAAAAGAAAAAAGGCATATATCACCAATAATCAGATTACGAATGAACTTGTTAACAATGATTTTCTTCATAAGAGTTAAAACATTATAATAATTAAAACAGTATAGTATCAATATATATACAATAAAATTGCACAAGATACTATTGTAAAAGTAATATACACTTAAACATTGCAACTCAATGCAGTTTGAGAGAGAGGAGTCTGTCAGTAAATTACCATTGTTAAAAGTCACACAATAACTGAAAAAAAGCGTTGTCACCCTTATATCATTAATAGGGTAGATTAACACTTACATATTGAACACCAACAACAGAGCAATTCATCGGACAGACCCCTTTCACTCCCTACCACATACTAGTATTTCCAATCCCTAAATTAATGTTCCAAACATTGTTCTCATATATACTATGTTAAGTAAACACTTAATTGTATCAATAGTTATTTCTAGTTTTTAACATATAATGGCATGTTTTGGCAGTGTACGTAACAATTTCAATATTGGATAACAAGAAAATCATTTTATCAATATCTGAGAGATTACTGAACTCGCTATTAATATTATTAGCCTTTTCATATAGTTCATTTCTTGTATTTAAGTAAGCTTGACAATGCAATAAAACATGCATTAAAAAAGTGAAATCTTATAATATACAATAATAATGATAATAATGATGATAATTATAATAAAAAAACATGTTGTGTTTATGTACATGTAAATTGCCCGATCTTATTTTGTTCAGAAGTCTATAACAAATATATAACTTTATATGCATTACTATTATTATTTGGATTATACAGAAATGTTCAATTCAAATAGTTGTTATTACAGAATATATATGGTGGTCCATGGCGACTTTGAAATAGCGAGGTTTGACTGTATTGTTCTTGTTATTCAATATTCTATCGTGAATTTAAGCCGCCAAGAGTTAAGGTTCTTTCCCTAATTTCTCAAAATTTGTTTAAGTTTGTTTTTAAAATAAATAGATTTTGCAGCTTTTTTTCGTAATTTGTATTACTTTTTTAAAGGTGGTAGTGTTGTACAAAATTGTATTTATCAACATATCATTTTTACGTTATAATTTTCATGTTTTATTTTTATTTTTGCAGAAATTGTTGCAATATGAAAAAAAATAGTTTAAGCTAATTCTAGTTTAACAAACAAGAATATTCCATACATATGTGCTTGATGCATATGTACTTTAAGTCCCAAGTCAGTAAAACAAAGAGTTGTTTATTTACCAAAAACAAAATGGTTTCAATTTTAATATTATTTGACACATATCATATGTTTAACCTAAATAAGAATAATGTTTAAAGATGCTCATAGAAGGTACTTTATCAATCCATGTTGGGTTGTTTTGTTTTGATTTTACACATTATTTTAACAGTATTGAGTCATTTCAGGGCGGTCAGTTAACCTACCTACAGTTTTCCCCAGTAATCATGGCCGATGAAAGATGTTTACCAGTGCTCAGTGTACATACTTATGCCAGTAATAGATATATCACAACAACAGTGACATGGTCCCTATGAACTACATAAGAATAAATTAAAGTCCTGCATTGTTTCCTATATTTAAGCATCGCTCTGTGAAAAAGGGGTTTAATGCACGTACGTAAAGTTTCGTCCCAGATTAGCATGTGCAGTTCGCACAGGCTAATCAGGGATTAAAAATCAGTTTATTTAAGTTTAACATTTTATAGAAATGCATAGAAAATTATTGTTGTTGTTGTTTTGTTATATGTGGCGTGTTCTGAGAAAACTGGGCAAAATGCTTGTGCGTAAATTGTCATCTCAGATTAGCCTGTGCAGTCCGCACAGGCTAATCAGGGACGACAATTTCCGCTTTTATGGAATTTTTCGTTTAAATAATGTTTCTTCTAATCGAAAATCCAATTTAGGCGGAAAGTGTCGTCCCGGATTAGCCTGTGCGGACTGCACAGGCTAATCTGGGATGACACTTTACGCACAAGCATTTTGCCCAGTTTTCTCAGAACACGCCACATATGTGAAGTATTTATGTAAGTTGCATTTATTTATTATTCGCTCTTTACCACAGCTTGTCTTGATAAAACACAATCCTGTTCAATTGTGTGCAATATTTATTTTTTTCAATTTTTTCTATTTACCAATGATTTTGCAAATCACACAATCTTTTTCAGTTATTGTTAAGTATTATTTTAAGTTATAGATTTATTATTTCATTTACAATTTTATCATCGAATAAAATGAATTACAAACTATTTGTGTCATTTTAGTTTTTTAAAGCGTTTGACTAATATTTTCTGTGAAACTAATACAATAAATTAATCTGTAAATAATAACGTTATGATTACATACCTCCGCTGGAAGGCTTGTGGATATAGAAATAGCAGGCGTCATTGCATGCGTGGGTGCGTTCATGCGGGATTGCATGCGTGGGTGCGTTCATGCGGGATTGCATGCGTGGGTGCGTTCATGCGGGATTGCATGCGTGGGTGCGTTCATGCGGGATTGCATGCGTGGGTGCGTTCATGCGGGATTGCATGCGTGGGTGCGTTCATGCGGGATTGCATGCGTGGGTGCGTTCATGCGGGATTGCATGCGTGGGTGCGTTCATGCGGGATTGCATGCGTGGGTGCGTTCATGCGGGATTGCATGCGTGGGTGCGTTCATGCGGGATTGCATGCGTGGGTGCGTTCATGCGGGATTGCATGCGTGGGTGCGTTCATGCGGGATTGCATGCGTGGGTGCGTTCATGCGGGATTGCATGCGTGGGTGCGTTCATGCGGGATTGCATGCGTGGGTGCGTTCATGCGGGATTGCATGCGTGGGTGCGTTCATGCGGGATTGCATGCGTGGGTGCGTTCATGCGGGATTGCATGCGTGGGTGCGTTCATGCGGGATTGCATGCGTGGGTGCGTTCATGCGGGATTGCATGCGTGGGTGCGTTCATGCGGGATTGCATGCGTGGGTGCGTTCATGCGGGATTGCATGCGTGGGTGCGTTCATGCGGGATTGCATGCGTGGGTGCGTTCATGCGGGATTGCATGCGTGGGTGTGTGCATGCGTACACACGTCTGTCACACTAAATCAGGATCCTGTTATAACTCAAAAAGTGCTTAAGATAAATTTTGGTTGATATCATTAAAGAAATAATTGAAAAGTAAAAACGTGGAGCCTGCGACAACTCAAAAACAACTTGAGCTAGGTTGATGAAACTGTATTTGGTGTCTGTTTTGTAATTTCTGTGTTGTCAATAGGGTACATTGTCTTTTAAGTGATTAGCGCTGGGCTAAGGTTCCAGAGCGAGGTTCCACGATTTAGTCAACCAGTTAAACCCATTTATGCCTAGTGGACTCTCCCATCCTTCTAAATTGGATCAATTTATTTCCAAAATTAGGGATGTCTAGTATATTTTTTCTATATTTAGAATATTTCTTACAGAAATTCCTTCAAGCAAACAGCGCAGACCCTGATGAGACGCCGCATTATGCGGCGTCTCATCTGGGTCTACGCTGTTTGTCAAGGCCTTTTTTTCTAGACGCTAGGCATAAATGGTTTAAATCCCCTAATTCATTGCATTTACCGTTGCAAGACGGTGACCCCAGCTTAAATAAAAACTGTTTTCGTGTTTGTATTGTGGTGTGGTATTGTATAGGCATTGGTCACGTGCCTCAAATATATAAATTTATGGAATATAACAAGTAAATTAGCACCTTTCTGAAGTTTAAAGCTTTAAGATTGGTGTGAAATTCACACCAATGTTAAAAGCTTTACATTTAAGAAATGTATGATGTTTGATGAAGTAGAAAAGCAAACTTTGAAATTAAAAACCTTTATTGAGAAATGTTTAATAAGGTATGGCTGACATATAACCCTTATAGTATTTCCTATTTGAATTCAAACCTCCTCTTAAGTTTCAAAATAAATTCATAATAAAATGTTTAACATCTACGGCACATTCTTACTTTCACCAGTTTCATTACTCTTTTGTATTTGTCACAACATGTGTCGTATCATGGTAAAGTTCGAACTGGGTAACGTGAGTAAAAAACTATATCATTAGGTGAAAATGAAAGAAACAGCTTGTGAACGTTTTAGAAGACACATTGTTTCGCAATCATCATGAAACTTGCTCTGAACATTTTTTTTTTGTTATGATATCTTGGCCGAGTTCGAAAATGGTTCCGATCCGTTGAAATCTTGTACACCAGGATTGCCACTCGACCTTTAAGAACTACTCTTTACACTTCGGTTTTAGTTTCATCTTATTATGTTAGAAATCGGCAAATTTCATTACCACTAGGGCTTAGACCATATATATATATATAATATAATTCGATCAAAGTTGTGTTTAATAGTATACAGAAGTAAAGGCTTTTGTCTAGACTTATATAAAATATTTACTTAAAATGTATATACATGTTTCACTGGTAATTCTCATTTTATTGACGTTTAATTGTTGCGCCTGTTTCAAAATATGGAAACATATTTAAAAAAGGACAATTACACTGCTCTTTACCTTTACATTAAACAATAATAATTTTGTGAATAACAAACATAATTATGGATTAATGAACTGTATATTTCTGTTTACATATGTGTGCAAATAAAAGAAAAAACATATTTACAAAGTAAAATAAAAATGCCCTTTACCTTTAGAAAACAAAATAATAATTTGGTGAATAACAAACATAATTATGAATTATATGAACTTTATATATATGTATACATGTGTGCAAATAAAAGAAGAAACATAAATTTGAACAAGACATTACTCCATTGAATGAACATTGATAGAACAACACCTTATGAAAATGCAAAAATACATATACTGTTTCAATTCGTAACATGATCTTAACCTTAATGTTGTGACATCACACTGAAAATCATGGACGTCGTGTTTACCCTTCTATCGTTTTTACCTATAAGAAAAGAAACATCATGCGTAAACCATCGCTTATTTAGTTTTTTAAACACATGCATGAAACGATTAACTTGGAAACAAATGTCTCAAACGACAATTGTACATTAAAAAAAAACTTAATTCTCTTTGAATTCAAATATCCTCTTAAGTTTCAAAATAAATTCCTAATAAAATGTTCACCATCTACTAGACGTTTTTACTTTCACCATTTTCATTACTCTTTTATATTGGTCACAACATGTGTCGTATCATGATATCGTTCGAACTGGATAACACGGGTAAAAAACTATATCATTAGGTGAATATGAAAGAAACAGCTTGTGAACGTTTTAGAAGACACATTGTTTCGCAATCATCATGAAACTTGCTCTGAACATTTTTTTTTGTTATGATATCTTGGCCGAGTTCGAAAATGGTTCCGATCCGTTGAAATCTTGTACACCAGGATTGTCACTGGACCTTTAAGAACTACTCTTTACACTTCGGTTTTAGTTTCATCTTATTATATTAGAAATCGGCGAATTTCATTACCAGAAGGGCTTAGACCATATAGATATATAAAATATATTTCGATCAAAGTTTTGTTGAATAGTATACAGAGGTAAAGGCCTTTGTCGATACTTATATAAAACATTTACTTAAAATGTATCTAAAAGTTTCACTGGTCAGTTTTCGATGCTTCATTTTTGCGCCTGTTTCAAAATATGGAAACATATTTACAAAGTACAATCACACTGCCCTTTACATTTAGATAACAAATAGTAATTTTGTGAATAACAAACATAATTATAGATTATATGAACTGTATATTTATGTGTACAAGTGTGCAAATAAAAAGAGAAACATACATCTGAACAAGAAATTACTTCATTTAATGAACATTGATAGAACAACACGTTATGAAAATACAAAAATACATATACTGTTTCAATTCGTAACATGATCTTAACCTTAATGTTGTGACATCACACTGATAATAACGGACGTTGTTTTTACCCTTTTATCGTTTTAACCTTTAAGAAAAGAAACATCATGCGTATACCATCGCCTAGTTAGTTTTTAAAACACATGCATGAAACGATTAAATTGGAAACAGATGTCTCAAACGACAATTGTAAATTAAAAAACACTTATTTCTCTTTGAAATCAAACCTCCTCTTAAGTTTCAAAATAAATGCCTAATAACATATTTTTAATGTACTACACATTTTTACTTTCAGCATTTTCATGATTCTTTTATATTAGTCACAATATCTGTCGTATCATGGTAAAGTTTCAACTGGGTAACGTGTGTCAAAACTATGTTTTTATGTGAAAATGGAAGAAACAGCTTGTCAACGTTTTAGAAGGCACACTATTTCACAATCATCATGAAGCTTGCTCAGAACATTTTTTTGTTATGATATCTTGGCCGAGTTCGAAAATGGTTCCGATTTGTTAAAATCGTGTACACCAGGATTATCACTGGACCTTTAAGAACTTATCTTTACACTTCGGTTTTAGTTTCATCTTATTATGTTAGAAATCGGCGAATTTCATTTCCAGTAGGGCTTAGACCATATATTTGTAAAATATAATTCGATCAAAGTTGTGTTTAATAGTATACAGAAGTAAAGGCTTGTGTCAATACTTATATAAAACATTTACTTTAAATGAATATAAAAGTTACACTGGTCATTTTATTGATGCTTCATTTTTGCGCCTGTTTCAAAATATGGAAACATATTTACAAAGTACAATTACACTGCCCTTTACCTTTAGATAACAAAATAATAATTTTGTGAATAACAGACATAACCATGGATTATATGAACTGTATATATATCAATACATGTGTGCAAAAAAGAAGAAACATACATCTGAACAAGACATTACTACATTACATGAACATTGATAGAACAACACCTTTTGAAAATACAAAAAGAATATACTGTTTCAATTTGAACATGATCTTAACCTTAATGTTGTGACATCACACTGATAATAATGGACGTCGTGTTAACCTTTTATATTTTTTACCTTTAAGAAAAGAAACATCATGCGTATACAATCGCCTAGTTAGTTTTTAAAACACATGCATGAAGCGATTAACTTGGAAACAGATGTCTCAAGCGACAATTGTAAATTAAAAAGGCAAACATATTTTCGAACAATATCAAGGAATGTATTTAACACTTAAATGAACACTGTGAATGCTTTAAGGGCTTTATCACTGCCTTCTAAACGCTTGCGGTTTCTTTACACATACGTAGACAATTATAATCACGGCAAGAAGAACTATGATCTCTATCACTGTAGTCACAATCCAGAATGCGAATACGCCCTCTTCGTTAGGAACTGTACTAGTTATATTGGTCCATACAGTTGACACTGAGGAAACATTTGATGTCGTAAATTCTGCGGTAGTGGTTGAACTTTTTTCTGGCGTGAAAGCCGACGATGATGATGTTGACTCAGTGGTAATTGATGAAGTTTCGGTTGCGTTTTTGGTTGAGGACTTCGTTAAGGAAAAAAAAAATTACCACTGGTGGTATCTCTTGTAGTATGCAGATCCTTTGTAGTTGAATAAGCGGTTGATGTATCTGTAGTTTGATATGTAGTCGTTGTATAGAATATTGCGTTTGTTGACGCAATTGTGGACGATGACGATGCGTTTGAATTGGTTGTAGTATACATTTTGCCAGTTGTAGACATCATGGTTGATCCTTCTTTGGTATAATCAGTTGTGGGTATTGTCACATTCGTATTCGGTTGACGTTTTTGATGTTGACTCAGTGGTAATTGATGTAGTTTCGGTTGCGTTTGTGGTTGAGGACTTAGTTGACGAAGAAAAATTCCGACTGGTGGTATCTCGTGTTGTATGGTCAAGTCAAGTCAAGTCAAAATTTATTTATTGTCGGTATGGGGGTAACAAGTATATAACATAAGCTTTGTATAGCTTTTGGCCGACCTTACAAACAGAAGCAAATTGCAAAACAGAATTAAAATATGAACATTCATAAGAAATAGTTATTATAATAAAGCACATTAACGCACACTCAAAGCACAGTAAAAGCAGTATTACTATAGCACATTATTAAAATGTAAGCGGAAATATAATATCAGAACTATACATTCAAAATTAAGAGCTGTGTGAAAGTTGCTGACCTTGACCCAAGGAATGGGCCTAACCTGCCATAAAAAGAAAATGTGTTAAAATGATGATAGAGACAAAGGAGGACAAAAGTGCCACAGGATAAAAGGGCTTAAAGGAAAATTATCACCTCAAATCAGATTTGAGGGGAACTGATCAGCAAATTTCACACAATACAAGCAACAAAATACAACACTGATGAGTAAAAAATAAAATATCATTATAAAAGCAAAATAATACAAAAATACAAAAATAATGCTGAAATGATTATCCCGCATGAAAAGATGTATAAAACAGAAAGTACTACAACAGGATATCAAATGAGATGTATGAAAAAAAAACGANCGATATACCACTGTTTTAAAGCTAATTATCTTGGCTTAGATCCCATGCAGAAGAAATTGCATTTTTTCACGAACAGTTGGACAGTTTATTTATTCGTAAATTGTTCGATAATTGTTTTCGTCTGTATGTACTGCGAGGAGGCGGGAATTCATTAAGCGTGTTATAATCGTATGATTTCAAACACTACATTGACGAGGATACATCAAACTATTTAAATAATTGCATAATACAAATGGAATATTTCCGCATTTCGTAACCTTTCCGACCAGTAATCGTGTTAAAAAAAATATTATTTGAGCTATACCTGTTTAATTAACACAGTCATACCAATTAACTGTTTTTGTTTTATTTAAACGTGTTTTTCATTGTTGAAATGTTTGTAGTAGACATTTCACCAGTGGTAGACGCCAAGGTTGATCCTTCTAAGGTATAAGCAGTTGTGGGTATTGTCACATTTGTACTTGGTTCAGTTGACGTTAAGAGTTCGGGTGAAGTTGCTGCATAAAGAGCTGTGGAGCTTGCATTTGAAGATACAGTGGAGGTTTTCGTAGTTGATGTCGCGAATTGTGAAGAGAAAACGGGGGTAGTGGTGTAAATATCATCCGTTACGGTCATTGAAACATTTGCAAGGGACGTTCTTGGAGGAATTCCATGGTCCCTCGCCAGCAGTGCAATGAATATAACACCAGGATTCAGTGGCGTAGCAACCGTTAACGATGCGGTCAAAGGCGAAGTTTTCTTTAGTATAAACTCTGTTTCGTTCGACATCATGAAGATGTCTACCTCATCGTTATCCAGGTCGTATGTGACGACATTTAGGACAATAGAACCCACGAGTGTGGCACGCCGAACCTCGTGAACTAAGGAAGTCATGTTAAATTTGGGTGCATACCTGTTTTCACTACCGTATGTTAGCTGATATGTCTTGTCGCTGGACGTGTTCGTTGAATTAGAAACGTAGTCAAAAAGATGAATTAATGTTTTATCTTTCATATGTGTTGTTTGCCAAATATTTTTATGGAGGAATAACAGTCGATGCCCATCAATAGCTTTCGCGTAAATCAGCTTTTTATTGGTTGTATATATGTTTTCAAATCTGCTGTATATCCAGTTGCTCGCATCTTTCTGAATTGTTATGGTAATATTTGTGTACATTCTGTTCAATGCTCTGACAAACGATAGGGCAGTTACGTTTGTAACATTCGCGTGTGTTATGGCCATAACATCCAACCCATTGTTGCTATTATAAAGTCGATCAGGAATGTCGTCAACATCAATAAAGTCGTTCACCAAAAAGTCGTCCAGTCCATCATCCTTATCTGGATTTTCAATGCGAACAAGGTGAATGAGTTCGTGGTACCCTATATTGTCCAGTAGGGACAACTGCGGATCTCCGAGTGGATTAATGTTCTCGAATGTTGCGCTGTAGTTATAGAACTTGCCCATGAGCGTTGACGTCATTAACCATCGCGCTGTCTTAGTCTGAGAGGATTGAAGATCTCCGAAATCAACTATCAATGATGGCGTTATTGAGTTCGAGCCCATTTGCGCACCGATTATTTTGAATGCTACTAACAGCCCTTTCTCATTCTCGATAATTTCTGGCTGACCGGATGTTATTTGTAACGCGCGGGCAATACCGTATCCCTTATTCATAACCATAACTGCAAGACTAAATGGAACAACAGGTTCCACTGTCAGTGTCATCGGATTGTCTCCTTGGACGTACTTTTCATGGAAATAGTGAACAATAAGACTAGGGTTCGGCTTGACAGTTATTGTGTCGGGAAGCAAGGGCAATGAAAACTTGGATCCACCTACGCTATACGACAATGTCCCACCAACGTCATACAGGGTGTCGTCTTGAGGAGCGGCGGTCGCGTAAGGGATAATCATCCATTCTGCTGACCCTGAGGTGTCCCTTTAGAGACTACCAGAACCATCTACCCCAGTTAGTCCAATCAGTGTTGGCTTTCCTGAAAGAATAAACGCACACATTTGATTTGCGACGTTTCCTATTCATTTCAATACTTGCAAACGAAACACAAAATCTTCATATTTCTGTTAAGATCTTAGATAAAACATTACCAATGGAAAATGTGTCGATGTAACGCGTTGCAGTTCCGTAAGTCGGTCTGATTTCTATCTGAACTTTGATGTTTTGTAGATTAGAATTTTCCCCATTTTCGATTTCCAGGCGAGCAGTAAAGGCATCGCGAGTAAGCACCAGTTCTTGGAGAATGCGAACTCTAACGCTTGCACAAACACCGTCCCCCTTCGAACCTCCTTCCGTGCTCTGAACACAGATAGTTATGATTTCTTGAACTCGGTCATACTGACCTTTTGATTAAATTGCCCAATAACCATGTAAAATATAATACAAACACATACCAGTTGTAAAAAAATTAGTTCGAAGTTCAAAGAGGAAGAGGATTTAAATATTAGTCGCCAAAGTTTGAAATGAATCATTTAATGCATATAGTTCGTCATTTTTTTATGTATTAGAGAAAACTTTTGATGTTCAATTCAAAGTTTGGTTAATAACTTTGAGCAAAGTGTCAGGTTCGAAGCTCTTTAAATAACAGTGCTTTTCACTGATGGCGACAGTAACACTATTTATCTCAATTTGTTTTGTGCGTTTCTGCTGTGTGGAGCCATTTGTGTGATTTCAAATTGTTTGGCAATTTATCATTAATATATAAAAAGAATCTTTTACTATTGTAATAAAACGATTTTCTCCTGCTGGTGTATCACGCATTCGAATTTGTTATTTTTGCTTATAAGTAGCTCTACGGTAATGTATATATTTTTATCCAAACATTTTTACAGAAGCCAACACACCTCTTTTTCCTCAGCTTGTTTGTAGGCAAAAGATGCGTTATCATACTGGAAAAATATGTTAGCATAACCCTTTGCCGAGGCTGCATCTGTGTCGGTTATATACTGTTGAATTTTGAGTTTCAGGCGAGAAAGACCGATCACCCCGCTTGTGTCTTCCAGTTCCGTCAGACTGCCGTTGTTCCATGCAGAAGCTGAGAAAGTGATTTTCACAACTCTTACATTCTATAAGACATACTTTATCAATTATATAGTTTATGATTACTGATTACGAAGCGAATGACGGGTTAAACAACAGTGTAGCCAACTGTATAATTCTGGATAGTCCTTATCCAGCGGATAACTTTTGGCTATTTTCAATTTTATGATATCTTGGTTAAAAATAACCAAAAGTTATCCGCTGGATAAGAGTTATCCAGATTTATACAATTGGCTACTCTGGTGTGGATTCACTTGCTTTTTGTACAGACCTGGGCGCAAATTGCTGAAATGTCATATGCATCGATTGTCTACTTAGTATGACAAACGCTGTTACACACATGTACATGTATATACCTGTATTATTCCACCGTTCCATAAATCTGCGTAGAATGACTTTCGAGGTTTCGTTTTGTACAGAGTTCAGAATTGAGGTGCGTTCTTGTTGCGAGAGCATTTGACCCAAGTCAGTATCGTCTGCTACAGTCTGTTTAAACGTCTGGAACCATGAGGTTTCTACATCGAACCTAAAATATATTCATCAGTTATCATCCCAGTTTAATGTACCATTTTAAATAATTTAAGCTATGCACTCTCAAAGCTTTCATACATGTTTGAGCGTTTAAAAAAGTTGTATCAGGATGCAAAAAAAAACACAACGAACACATTTCTTGTCAAATACAACAGTTAAACGGGTAGATTAAACCAGACATGACAAGAAATTGTAAACAGTGTTGCACATCATCTTATTGCGTCGAAAAGCACAAGAAAAAAACATGTTTGAATAAAAAAGTTAATATGTATGAATGCGTTAATCAAACAGCTACAGCTCACATTATTTTGTGTTGTTAAAAACTATTTCTTATCAAAAGTGTAAGCAAATGCGGAAATATTGCATTTTGTAATGCGATCTTGTTCGGATCATTTAAATGCCATCCACAGTTTGGGGCACCACGCTGTTAAGTATTTCAAGGCATACGATTATAATACGCTTCATTAACTCCCGCCTAGTCGCATTACATACAGACAAAAAGAAGCTTTATTTATTAATAATAAAAGTTATAACTTTACGCCACAAATCCGTGAACAAACCGTTTAATGCCAATCTGAACGAACAGTTAACGAATACATAGACTGTCCAATTGTTCTTGAAACAATTCAATGTTTTCAGCATTTGATCTAAGGCAAATCATATATTGGATAGCACAGTTTTATTTGTTAGTTGAGCTGATCCTATATTAAAAATGGAGGTATGAACGTTTTCCACAAAACTACCTAACACACAATAGGATTCTTGGAAAATAACTACCACTGATGTTTCTGCTGATAAGCTTACAAATGTGTTCTTTTAAAACTTGACGTGTCTAAAAGGTCTCTGACTCTTTTTGCAGAGCGTTGAGAACACGAAGAGGGGAGACAATACTATAACCATACTGTTAATTTTAACTGGTTTTAAAACGCATTAAAGCGTGTAGAATGACTTACACATGGTACTTACATTGCCTCGTCTCCGAAGACCTCACTCATTATCTGCAAGAAGTTTCCTATAGGCTTTGTCGTCTGTATCATATTATTTACGACATCAGAGCCGATTTCTCTGCGCCGTCGGCCCAAATCACAACTCTCCTCAGCGTCAATAATGCATCTTAAATAATTATGATCAATATTTTTTCACCAAGTATCCATTTATAACAGATTAGATCATTAAGATAGAAGGAAACACGAACATTGAAATAATATCAACAAAACTCGTTAACACGGAACCAATTTGTCAATGGCCACAACTGTAAATGTAAACTTTCATAACTAATATGCAGCTTCATTTGATTCAATATGATCACCTACTTTTGGTGATAATACTTTCTATGATGAATATTGAAGCCGAATAATTTAATACGCCTGTGCTCGAGTCGATCGGCACATAGTTCGGTATAAGAAAATACATAGACCAATTGAATACCCAATTACCTGGCTGTGGTATACAATACTCCACATAGGCGACAGATGGAACCAATCACGCATGCAAACGCTGTATCCAGTATACCAACAATGGTGTGTAATGTGAAGAGATTGCTTTTCTGTAAAGTTATTACAAAGAAAATGCAAACGAAAATTACAATAATTGTACTGCTAAAAACAAACTTAATTGTGAGTTCGAAAACAAAATCACTTTAAAGTTCATGATTTAAAGAATCAAATGTACACAATTTAGGTTTCATACCGCAAATGCCAGTCCTAAATTCGTCATGGCGTAGGCACATCCAATGATTGGGTTATAAACCAAAGCGCAACTTATTATCAGAGTTTTTGCACAATCACATGATAATGGAGTTGTTGGGCTGTAATCAAAAGAACTGCCACTTCCGGTATTAGTTCCTCCTCCACTTACTGTAAGCAAACGCAAGGATATTGAGCATATATTTGGAAGAATGCTATGGCCGGTTCCATGACATTTGTTTCCAAAAATAAATGAATGCATTTAGTATTAAGTATCTTGTGTTCGACTGCATATTTCAAATGGTCGGATTTGACTCAATACCGAATCCATGTAAAGATTTTTTTTTTGTTTTAGTAAACACTTATACGCTACATTTGAGTGTACGTACTTTTCCTAATACGCACGAGTATAAATTTCACAAGATTTGGAAACAAATAATCTTCTATTTGATGCACATAAACTCACATGATGTACCGCCAGATACATGTAGACCACACGGCATAGGCCGCCCGTCGGGGGCCTCGCGTACCAAGGTGATATCGTTAGCGCGAGTTTGCAATCCACCACAGTCGTAATCATAGAGCATTGCCAATCCACATATAACAGCCGCGATAACATTGCGTTTCTGCCTCGTCTTTATTGTTGCTTTAATTGGAACAATTATGGATGTGTTTGCTTCAACGCTGCCGATGTCATCGATGACCTGAATTTGTTGCTTAATAAAGTTACTTATCGTGCCATTAAGAACACTCTTATAGTATCTTTATATAATAATTGAGCACACATTACGTATCATTATATTTATAATTATATACAAATATGAATTTTAGAATAATTAATTGTTGTTGACTCATTATAAACAGGTGCATATGTTGCTTTTGTTTAAACTAAATGTACACTCAACAATGCCGATAACCGAGTCCATACCGGTTCAAATCTCAGGTATGGATTTCCATTCGGAAGAGAAAATCTCACATTGTTCGCTCTTATAAAGCCATGGTTGGTTATCTTGAAGTAAATCGTGTCCTCTTCACCGAGCTCGTAAGGTATAGTGTTGACATAGGAAGGCTCTACAGTAACAACTGGCATGGGTACCTGTAACATTTTCTTGTCAGATGAAACAACATTGCAGTCATCACATAAAACGTTATATAGCATTACTCGTTTACATAGAATTGGTGTGCTAATGTGAAACATGGACGAAGCTACAATAATATGTTTATAAATTATACGCACAAATTATTGAGGTTACGGTTTAGTGATATGTGTTTGAGAAGGAAAACAAAAAAAGAGTGATCAAAATAGAAAATTGCTTTATTTTTTTATATATTTAGAAAAGACCATAAATATCATTACATTTGTTTCGAACGTCGATTCAAGCTGAATAATATATTTATCCTGAAACGTGGTTGGAGTTACTGTCCAAGTATATTTCACAGCAATCCTCTGCAAAAATATATCTCGTCTTGTTTCACTCGCACTGGCAATAATAATAGCACCATAGCCGCTGTGACCATCTGCTTCCGCTTTCAATGTATATCGGTCTTCGTA
>VMBQ01004176.1:31605-92242 GCA_007657795.1 Dreissena rostriformis | reverse complement strand
TAAAAAGTATGAATAGTTGAAATGTGTCATCATTGCAGACATCGGGGGTACTTTTGCGCCATCGACGACTGATGGGGTAAGTACAGCCATCGTAAATAGATAACAAAACTATGTATCTGTATTGTCATACGACTTTTTTCCATACATGGCAATAATACAGGCGAAACAAAGATAGGTCAAAATAACAAAAGTGTTAAATATACTTGTTTTTCGTAAAACTGAAACGGTACTGCATTTTTATAATAATTTCTTAACGAGTAACGTTAATTTTTGTGTGTAAGTCAGCAAAACAAATAAACGAGGCAACCAGTTATAAACTGTTTGAGCAGATACATCTTAAACTGATGTTTATGTTTTTAAATATGGCTACCTGTTATTCCTGTATAAATACATGTATATCCTTATTGTTTTTGTAAGCTTTCATGTTCTTGAAAATTGCCGATTTTAGAACAAACTTTTTTTATATGCGAATTCAGGCAAGATTCATAAATACCGGAAAACCAAAGGAAGTGATATGTAACCGGAACCGTTTATGCGGTACATATGCGATCGTGGGTGGAGGCTTTCATGCCGGAGAAAGGTATATCATTACAAAATGCTAGGCTATTCAAATAATATTCTTTTTCATATGATTGTCGTCTGATGAAATGTTGAATAATTTAGTGTACCGTTGGAATTGGTGTTGTTATATATGAGAATTTGTAATAGTTAAACTCTCTATTAATATTCATCAGTATTTTTGTACTAATGAAATCAACGATATATCATCACAAGTGTTTAAACTGTAATCATGATGTTTGTATATTTTTCAGCCCAGTTGTGATCGTTGGATTTATGAGCCCTGAACTCGAAATAAAAGATTTTAAGACAATAAGCCAAAACTCGTCTTCAACTCTTTTCCAAACATTTATAACATTTATGCCAAAGGAAGAAGGAACGTTTGACTTGTGTCTGCAGACATTGAATAATGCACGGTAAGTGGGTTTGAAAACTAGCATTTATACTCATACTAATATTACTACTAATAATACTTATGTTGATGTCGATGGTGATGTTGATGATTATGATAATTAGATATATAGTTCTGCTCTAACATATTCTTATTGACTTGCTCGTAGATAACCATTATACATGTTGTTTAAAATCACCTGTGTGTGAAATTGCAGTGTCAACAAAGACGAGACATGCTTCGTAATTCGGGTAACGGAAGGTAATTGGCAAATATTTTACATATCAAACTATTCAAAACGTATTAAAATAGTTTTGTTAAAGTAATTGAGGCCATTGATTATTTAAACAATTATGAAAGCTAATGGTTGAATTCTCGTTGGGTAATTACTCATGAACTGTGTTGTGAAGTTATACTCGTAATGACAATTATGTATGTTGGCATTGTAGGCACAGATACTGTTTACGGCTTATTGGTGAGTATTCAATCAGTAATTACATGCACTGTGTACGTAACTTCTACAATATAAATACATCTACCTCACACGTGATTAAACGTCTATAATAAAGGTTTCACTACAATAAATTCATTAACCTAAATCATGCATTATATCATTGACATGTTCTGTATCATTTGAGAAAAAAAAACATTATTGTATTCAATGCTGATATTTTTAATAGGAATATCCCCACTTTGTCCACCCGAGTTTACAACCTGATTCGATAGTGGAATGTAAAGCTGGAACGGAATGTCACGTGATGTATTCTGTAACGCCTGGGAACGGTCACTCTCAGGAATGGTGAGTATCTTAACAATGTTTTCACGGCTGAAATGCATTTATCCTCTAAGTGTTATGGTTATTTCAAAATATACCACTATTATGTGTTCTGAAAACAACAAATGAGGCTTTTTTTATTTGTATATTTGCAATTGTGTTATACTTGTTGAACTTTCATTTACAGCATAGACTTCAACGTCAAAATTCCAGAAACAGAGAAGAGTCATGTATTTACCACGTGTCGCCCGTGTGTCGACGGTAACGTGTCAAACCATGAGTGTACCATTGATATCGCTATTCGACCGATCAGTGATCCTCGAGTTTGTGTGACTCTTCAGAAAGCCACGTATGTACAGCATTTTAAAACGACTTATGAATTAATGTCAGAATACTGTTATGTCCATAGGTTTTGTTTTATTGTCATGACAACATTATTGGGAGTTCTGGTGCGTAGAAATTTAAGTGCAAGAGCATTAAGTTTCATAGACAAGCGTCACACTAATCAAAACATAAATTTATACTCAACGAAACATGATTTAGAAAAAAACTAATTGCGATTGAACAAAAAACTATTTAAGCTATGCAATCATTAAAAAATTTATTTTGAAACATACTTATTATATTGTAGATCTGGCATTAAAGGCGAAGAGAGATGTTTCAGTGTCTCTTCTATTCCAGCATTGGATGGTAATATATCTTTATATTGAAAGAAAATAATTTTATAACCATTCATTTTGACCAAAACCTCAACGTTGCTAATGAAATACATGCATACAACTGTTTTTTTTTTACAAGTAAAATTATTGTTTGTGCGTGTATATGTTTAGAGAAGTAAAATTATTTCGTTATGTTCACAAACAGACAAAAAAGGCTGCCAGTTACTCGAATGCCAGAACGGCGGTTTCTGTGACGGTCATGATCCCAATCACCCATTGTGTTACTGCAGACCTGGATTTGCTGGAAAAAAATGTCAAACAGGTGTGTGTATTTGTGTATGCATGTGTTTTCTGTTATAATGATAATGGGTACTTTGATTACAAACATTTTACCGTTGACAAGTTTAATAACGTTCATAACGATCTTATGTATGCTGCATTGTTTCTATTTTGTAGATTTGAAAATTCCGATCGGTGGATGTCGAAACGTAAGTGTAAAATAATGATCGATAGTAAACATCTCGATATCTTTATGTTCATGATATAAGAAACGTCTTTGCTTAATCAAGGATGATCCGTCATTGTGTGATATTTGCTGCTCATTTAAATGGTTTCTGTACTTTCTACATTCACATGTTTTGCAAAAAAACGAACCAAAATTAACTTTATTTCAGACTTTTATGTATGGACCTGTCACAACTGAGATCGAGTGTTCATCGGAGAACTGCACTTATCCATTTCAAGCATGTCGAGATAGTTCGTGAGTGGCAAATAATACGATCATTTTTTGAATGCAGTTTTGTTAATAATTAAGGAATTGTTTTATATGATATATCTATCACAACAAGTCTTTCACATCGAATTTAATTCTAGGTATTGATTTTATTGATCATACACGGATATTTAATGACAAATGCGATCTGTACTATGTCATCCATTTGATCTACCAGGGTAGCAATAAAATCCGGATTTGCATCCCCACAACTTGATGTTTACATCCCATCGTCGGCCGGCTCATCGTCCACGTCATGCGAGTGTAGAACAGCCACTTCTAACATAGTATCGACTTCTACGGGAAGATTCAGTTTCTGTCTTCAATTGAAAGACTCGCAGGGGTAAATAAAAGCATGCACTGTATGGGTATTTGTTTTTGGATTTAAATATGCGATCAATATTGCAGTTGAACAAAAAAAAATGTACTTAATAAAATTGTTATTCGAATTCCTACTTCAAAGTAACTTGTTTTATCTTGATATGAAAACGCTTTGCCACCACACATTCACAGTAATTTACTAACTTTGGAAAAAAACGCTTATAATATTTTCCTTTAACGATGTTATTTTTTTCAATAATTGTTCAACGATCTGAATATCTAGGAATAATTGCATTCATGGTTTTCAGGTTTGTACACGATGAAATTTGCCCGAACGTGGTAGTAAAAGGTATCAATCAACACTAACATAAAGTATTTTAGCGCACATATTGTATTACATTTAAGTTGAACCAAATGACATGAATTTATACATTACAATCCAATATCATATACACAATTCGTGAACGGGTTGGCACATATTTCACTCTCTTGTGTTTTCTTTTTTATACAGGAGCAGATGCTAAAAATGAAGTTGATAAGGTAATTAGTGTGATGGTAAACACGTTACAATTTCAATTTGTAAATATTTATATATAGCAATCTTCAATCCACTCAAAATAATGTAGAAGTGCAAATATCATACACTTATAAAAAGTAATCTAAATAACGAAATCACTAAACATACATATAGTACACGATATATAAGACGGCTTCAATAAACCGTACGAAAATAATAGCAAATAGCTTCAAACGTTTTTAACCATTATGTCTTCTGCTCAGTTTCTGTTACCGAAACATATCTTACTATTTTATTACACAAACTTATGTAAATTACTTGCGTAAATTGATTGTTGACAAAATGCCAAATCAATCGGATGAATTTATGATATTAAGTTTACACATAAAAGTAATGCAGATAATGATAATACTAATAATTATTACTAGTTCTATTTTTTAATAAGAAGTATAATTAGTATAAGTAGTAATTAAAGAATTATTATTACTATTCAAATGTTCCTTCAAAATAATTTCCAAGCTGTATTACGTTTGAACGTTTAAATGTTAATTTAATTCTGTAATGTGTTTGCAGGATAAACCCTACTTTATTACACCAACATTGCCCACTGGATCTTCAGTTTTGTGTGAGGTTACTTCCGCTTGTCAGCTGACCGTCTATTACACTGATGGAGCGAAATTTGGGTCATCACAAGAATGGTTAGTTCTCACAAAAATAACCTTATATATCAAAGAAGCTTTTTCATAGCTTTATTTACACCTGTTTTTTATTACTCAACGTATGTTCCGTTGATGCTTAATTAATTTGAAAGAACAAAATACATCCTCACTTCTATACCGTCTGATACAGCCCGAGTCTCAAACAATCAAGTTCGAATTTGCTGGACGGACTTCATATTTTCCCGCCCAACCACATGACAACGGAGTGCAAGAACGAACTAACGTACCAACCACAGACAAACATAACAGCAGGAGAGACCCGACTGCTCTGCCTCACTGTTGCCGTCCCTGGGTAATTAACTAATGATACTTAGCATACGTATGTATAATAATGCCATGATACAATTGTTTTTGTGCATTTAACACGTGGATTATACACGTATTGCATGTTGTAAATGTGTTATTATTTCAATTAGAATTTCACATGTTTAACGTTTTTCATCTTCACTTTTACATAATGTTTTTATCATACTTAAAATGTTTCCTTCTCTTTTTGGATGTTATGTTGAATAAGTAGTAGTCAATAAATTTTAATATGTAACATAAGGTGTGTGAAATATAAAAGAATATACATATGTAATTAGTACTCACAACTTACAATATGGATAGTGTTGCGATTTAAGGATCTTGTTCAAAAACATTTTTCAAATTTTCCTTGTTATCGTTTTATTTCAGGAAACAAGGTGAAGAGAGATGCTTTAGACTAAAATTCGTTAACAACATTACCGATGAAGGTATGTGCATATGAAACGCGATCCTTAATACAGTTTTGTAAAAAGGAGAAGCAGGTATATGTGTTTTTGCTGGTTTGTTAATCTAAGCCGTTTTGTTTGGATCATAATACATGTGTTTTAATTATAAATGGTGAGATGGGTTTGAATATACTGTTAGATATCTATACCAAATTGTTTTATTCTATTATTGTCTAAGAGAGAGTGTACATATCTGAATTAATAACATACTTTAACACATTGTAGTGAAACATCCCTGCAAAGGAGTCACTTGTTTCGGAGATGCTGTTTGCGTCGCAGATCAACAAATGAAATCCGGAACGTGTGTCTGTCCGCCAGGATATGTTGGTGGCGATTGTTCGACAGGTAAAGATGTTAACATGATACAATTAGGAATGACAACAGCAAGGTTATTGTGTAAAACGGTTAAATGAATATTTTGGTGCCGTCGTACATTGATCTTTGATTATGTGTATGGTTATTTTCACACATGATAACTTGTACAATATCAAATATATGTATAAACACCCGGATGAATGTATGTAGTTATAGGTATTAAGTGTTGGAATTAAAATTCTGATTACTGTTAACGTTATTGTTAAATCATATATGGCGATATTATTATTTTTATTATTATTATTTTATTTATAAATATTCCTTTTATTCCTTGAAGTTTATAACACGACGAGAGATCTACCGGGCGTCATCAACTTCACGAAACAAACAGATACCCCTGACACCCCGCACTTTGACCCCACACATGGTATCATTAAGAAGATTGCTTGCATCGTGGGCACTGAATGTATCGTGCCTATCTGTTACACTGGACTTAAAACAAATCCGTGAGTAAACTGTTTTGCTGAGAAACAAAATGGTCATTGTGTATAGTAGGTTGTAATATTCTCTAGACGATATGATACAATATTTGCTACTTTATAAATGATAATGCTTTGTTTCTTTGACAGTCCTATCAAAGGCTTTTGTAACAACACCCTATCCGTTGGAAGTACGGTGGTAACACCGGACTCAAACACTATGAACTACCACGAACTGTTGGTCAATGTGTCGGGCTCGGAAGGAGAATATAAATGCTGCTATCAGACTACTGTAAATGGAACCACTCTTGGGTGCGTCACTTTTGTTTTTGCATAAAAGGCATTGTATTAATAAATTAAATTGATATTTTATGCCAATGGTCAATTGAAATTATTCCGACTCAAACAATATGAATTACCACGAACTGTTGATCAATGTGTCGGGCTCGGAAGGAGAATATAAATGCTGCTATCAGGCTAGTGTAAATGGAACCACTCTTGGGTGCGTCACTTTTGTTCCTGGATGAAAAGGGATTGTTTTAATTAAATGAATTGCTATATTATGCCAATGGTCCTATGATATAATTCATACGAAATGTAAATTCATGAAAGTATGTTCTATTTCAGAATGAATATAGACGAAATATGCTTTCTAATTTCCATCCAAAAACTAGGTAAGTGTCAGTTAAGGAAATCTGTAATACTCGATTATTTCATTTTTATCCTGTTACACATTAGAATTGAATAATATACCATTGCTTATTTATATTAATAGTATCAAATCTTTTTCATTTCAATGTTATATGTTTCTTCCTTTTATTACAGATCAGAGTCTAACAACAACTCCGGTATGATACCATTTTAAGTATATTTGTTTCAGTTGGTTTTTATTATTCATAGTTAAACTTTATTATTATTGTAATATCCTAATGGGCAAAGTTATTTGCTTTACTTCATTGTATCAAAATGTAAATTCAAATAATCATTACGTGTAAAGTGTAAAATACATTTCACATAAATTACTTGTATGTGCACGCTAAAAAATAACTATTTCCAGAAAAATACCAGTATAACACGGCCAAAGGAAAACACAACGTTTATATGCCTACCTGATGCTTCTTGCCATCTTACGATCGCATCGCAGCTTAAAGATGGAAAATGGTAAATTTTGCAAGGGGCATTCACACCTGTTAATAAAGCGTTTTATTATTGTATCCAAAATGACCATGGCTTCTGAAATGACCTATGACAGTACGGCATTCTTTTCGTGTATGTATAAGTGTGAGGCTAGTTCACTTTGTTTACACTAAACAACTACGAAGAGTAACTTTGATTTTATTTTTAAAAGCTGGAACAGAAACCGATCACTTTAAAGACCGTTAACTGCAGACGCAATCGTATTATGTTTGATTCATGTCCCAGCATATGCCTGTACATTTCACTTAAACAATAAGCTTTTAATGTTTTATACTTTTCATTTCCATACTATAATACATAATCATTTTGTTTTAAAATTTATGCAAATTAAGTCATTTTTTCAGCGAACAAGTCAAAGAATGCGGCAATGGGATTCCTGGTGCACACGTTTTTCAGACGCACAAGGGCAGTGATGGACAATGTGTTACAGACGTTGCGTACACATCGACTGGGATGCCGGGCTTGAAAGACCTGTGTATCACACCAGGGTATACTACCTTATGTTTTAATTAAAAAGTAGCATGATATAGTCTCACATGAATCCAGTCAAATTATGTATTTAAAAACAATGTAAATAAAATAAAGAGCCTCTAAATTGTGTATTCTTAAATGTAACATGTACGTGTTGAATTTATGCTATATTGATTCGTACTCTGTTTAACAAGGAAACCAAAACGCAGTAACGTATAAAGACGGTTTTAAAACATTTCACAGGAGGAAGATAACGGGTTAACGGGTTAAAGCGTGTCCTGAAAATGTCATGACAATCTCTTTTAGCTAACACAGCAGCACAAATTTTATGGCACAAGCAAACGAATTCATTTACCTTGTAATTAAACTTTGTGTTATGTTTTATAACAATATAGTCTAAAATCAACAATAATCGTTAATGAATTGCGTGTCATTGTGGTTTTTAGCAAAACTGTACATTTTATTGTGCTTTAAAATAATTTCAATGTGGATGAAGAAATTTTTATTTTCTTTAGAAGTGGAAGATGGAAACAATGCCTTACGCATTATTATTTTGTAATATCGAGACTTGAATTGTTTATAAGTTTATAGATGCAACACAGTACTAAAACTATAAATCCTAACAATTATTTACTCAAATAATGTTTTTTTTATAATAGACGCGGTACAGAGGAGCTTCATGTCCTTCTCGATGTACAGAATTCGACAGGTGTGTTTTATGTTTATATAACATGTTGTTGTGTGTGTCGTTCTTAGTAACATACTATATGGATATTTAGTAAATCAAAACAAAATACAGAAAAACTAAATTGTTTGTTGTTGTTTTTTAGAATTCGGACCATGTCAGAAACTACACTGCAAAAACGCGGGAACGTGCATGTCAGAGGCAAGCACACCTACATGTGCATGTAAACCGGGTTTTACGGGTCAGGATTGTGACTCAGGTATATCATTTATCATCTCATTTTCTTCGAAAAATTTGAATACAATATTTTGATGGTTGTATACCTGGTAAGAAATAGTCGTTGCTTACAATTGATTATACATTATATTGAATAATTGAAAGGTATCACCCGCGAACGGCTTTGAGATTGTATCAAGTGAATGAGACAATTACAGATACAATAAAGAACTTTTATGTTCAACATGTCAAGGGCATCCATTTTTGTCAATATTTAAGCCACCTAATAATATTATGTCACCTGGGTAATCAAGCGTCTAAAGAGGATCGGGACAGTAGACTCGCTCCGAAATGATCTTAAATTTAGTTTACCAAATCACGCTATTTTTGTGGTCAAACAAGCTTAAACATTACAAATCCTTTCAAACTCAAATACCGTATCAACCTGTACTATTTGAAAGAAACTATTTTGTGTGTATAAAATGGGTCAAAGATGTTTGTTGCTTAGGATTAAGATAGGATTTTCGGAAAGCAGCAATTAGTTATTTACACATATTAGTTTTGATACACGTTTTGCCAATGACAACAGCGCTTACGTGTTCACTGAAGTTTAACTTTACCTTACGCAGATATAGACGAATGCGCTAGCAACCCGTGTGAACATAATGGTACATGCCGAGATGGTCTCAATAAATACACATGCACATGTGTACCTGCTTATACCGGAGGAAATTGTGAAATCGATATTGGTAATGTATAATCTTCGTACACAATTCAAGAAACCCATCATACAGTTAAATGTGTGTTAACTTAATTAATAAATTGTGTAGTCAGTGACTGTTCAACATATAGAGATGCACAGATTAAGTATACTTTTCCACTTAAAAGAAGTCGTTAGTATTTATGATTATTTCGCCGTGGCGCATCCTTTCATAAATTCAAGAACAGTTTATCAAGTACTGGTAGTGCTCTTATCATTAAAATAAAGAATTAGTTTGATATGTTTTTTGAGTTGTATGCATATTATGAGCTGTGATATACTTTCAGTTGCAAAACTCTGTGCGAATGTAACATGTTCTGGAAATGCTGTTTGCAAAGCAGACCACCAATTTGCTGGTGGAACGTGTATCTGCCCTATAGGCTTTGTTGGAGAACACTGTTCAGAAGGTATAAACACACAGCTATATCTGTGACTATATGTCATGGTGTAGTTCTGTATTTCAGTTTGAAAAACGTCATACAATCAATAAATAAGTATATGCAAGTCTTTACAACTGACTGTCATCCTAAAAACAAAAATGTATCTTCGAGCAAAGTAAATCGTGAAAACTGTACTTAAATGAATATCACGTTTGACGTTAACGTGCATAATTTTTACATGTATATTCAAGCGTACAACTCTACAAAAGACCTTGTTGGAGTTACAAACTTTACCCAGCCTCCTAACGCCCCGGACACGCCTCATTTCGACTCAACACATGGCATTGTCAAGCACGTAGAATGTATTGAGGGTCACAAGTGCATCGTCCCTATCTCGTTCAATGGTATCGAGTCAAAACCGTATGTATAACCTTTATAAGGGATCAATATATATATTTTTTTAAATTAATATTCCATTATTGTATATCTCTTCCAAATAGTTATGTCATAAAATAGCTTATATATTATTTGATAATGCCGTGTTTCATTTAACGGGTTTTATTCTTCGGGATGTCAAGGCTACCATACTTTTCAGATACATTTTTTTAAAACCCTTAGCTGTTAATACGGTTTTATGTTATGATATGTGTGACCATGCTTGTATTATATGACCCGTGTCATGCGACAATGGGTCTTAAGCCATATGCTGTCAGGGTTGCTTCATACCAGTCTGCGCATCCGCGTGGTCTGGTCAGGAGCTACACTGTTCACTAATCGGACTCGAAAACCTTGCGTGACTTAATATCGGACATCGTAGCTCCTGATCGGATGCGCAGGCTGGTCTTGAGTTACGCTCGCCGCATATGGCATAGGACCCATTTTCGTATGACACGGGTCATATATATTAGATGATTCTGTATTTGAACGAATGACATTGGTCGTCAATATATTCGACCGCACATTTATGTCTAAAGGTGTATTATTATGTGTTTGGTATGTATAATTTGTTTGTGATTCTATACAGTCCGCTAAAAGGATACTGCAACATTACGGCCACAGACGTTGTTAAAACGCCCAATCCAAACATAACTATATATCATGAACTGTCGATAGACTTTACGGGCAGCGTAGGCTTCTATAAGTGTTGTTATCAAACTACAGTTAATGGGTCGGCTGACGGGTACGTATATTTGTTTTCCAATGCATAGTTAGCTTATAATACATGAATTATAAAGTGTGACTTAATTATTTTGATTGCTTTTGAAGTGATAATAATATGAAAGGAATAGTGAAATTAATATTAAATTACAACAGCAGTTAAAAAATTAGTAAAGTTTAACGTTTTGTCTGACATTTGTTATTTTTGCAGAATCAATATTGATGAGATTTGCTTCGACGTTAAAATCAAGCCAAATGGTAAGCCTAAGTGTTATATATAAATATATATATATATATAAACGTATATATGTATATATCTATAAGATGGTTGGCACTTTTATATTTATATTTTTTTTTTTATTTATATTTTGTTAATAAAATGATGCCCAAAATGTTAATGCAGCTCGTTACCTTCAGTATTATTGTTATTATTCTGATTCTGATCTGGGGTCCTTTTATAATTATTGTATTGTAATTATTAATATTATTATTTGCAGATCCAAGTGCCACAACAAGTCCGGTATGAATGAAACTATTTTATCACCAAAATGTTCATTCTTAAATTAATAATCAAATAGTATGTTATCAGGTTTTATTTAAGACGGTTATGTTTTTTGGCTTATTTAGTTCTTATCAATACTATTTTAAAGTTTAATTATTCATTTAAGACCGTCTTACAATTTATACGTCCTATCATTCATGTTAGACCGACTTACAATGTATACGTCCTATCATTCATTTTAGACGGACTTACAATTTATACGTCCTATGGCCAATACAACATTTATTTGCCTTCCCAACGCCACATGCCATGTGACAATCGCAACGCCTATCCAAAACGGCGCTTGGTAAGTTTTATATTGTGGGTCGTATTCCTTCACCAATCGACGAATTGCTCTATTTTGCTTTGATGCGTTTGCTTAAAATAATGCATACATCAGAAAAAATATATATATATTAATATTATGTTTTATAGTTTATTAAACTGATGATATTCTGATCGATATAATATTACAATTCGTAGAAACTTATAGTCTGGTGATATTCAGAGCGATATAATATAATAATTCATAGAAGAACATGTTTTGATTGTGCAATGTCTTCATATAACGGATTATGAACTAATATAAGTATACTGTTTATAGAGTAAATGAAGTACACATCTAGTTGTTTAAGTTTGAATTATCAGCGCATTGTTTAACGGTTGTAATTGTGTGTGTTGTTTATTTATATTTTGCAGTGATCCAATACGGGAATGCAACAACGTACTTCCTAGAACCCAAATAGTGTTACTCAACAACGCAAACGGAGAGTGTTTGACAGATATAGGATATACAACTAACGGATTACGCGATTTGGGAGACCTTTGTTTAACATCTGGGTACGAACTGAATTTTACAGCATTGAAATAAAAACGATTAATTTTACCGCATGAGATAAACGAAACATGCAAGCTGGCTTTTGAAAATACCCGCACTCAACAATAAATATGAATCTTTAGTAATTAGTAATTAAGATTTTTTTTTATAATTAAGCAATCACACATACTTTACACTATTTAACTAACGTTTGCTGCAATGTGGTAACGAAGCATGTTTAGTAAATTGAATTATGTTTAGACCTTTTTGTTTTGATTTCATATATACAATTTAACCAAATTCATATATTTAACTTACATACAATAAAATTTTTTAAAAAGGCCACAGTGATCGTTGATTGCCTTCTGTTTTTATCTTCAGGCAAGGAAGAGAACAACATATTTTCTTTGATGTGCACAACTCAACAGGTAGTTCAAAATCAGTACTTTTATTATATGAAACTGCTATTGTGTATAGACTCGCATTAGTCATAATGCTATTCAACATATATAATGGTACTTTTGATGTTAAGTAACAGTTTGTTTTGTAAAATGTCTTTATATGTTTTTTTTTAAATAATATACTATGTTAAATGAAATACATGCTATGTTAAAAAATTTGCATTTACTCATGTTGATGTCTCGTATCGATTAATTAATATTCGTAATTATTAAGCTAGTTGTTATGTTAATTTTGAACAATTCATTACACAGAGTTTGGGCCGTGTCAGAAGCTTCATTGCCAGAATGGTGGGAAATGCATCTCACAAGGAGGAAGTGGACCTCAATGCACTTGTAAACCAGGATTTACAGGCCATGATTGTGGATCAAGTATTAGCATATATATGCATTATGCCTTTGCTGTGTCATTATAATAACATTAAATCTAATCAATGAGCAATAAACGCTTTTTTTGTATTAATGCTTTAAAGTTGTTTATAACTCAAACAATGCACTAGTAAACGTATTGTCGGATTTCTTTTTCCTTTATATAGTAGTCCCGATTACAGTTAACTAATTTTGCAGTCCATATGCGGGTGCCATGTCCTATATGGGTACTGTCCAATCAATGATTAAGGATAATTTACAAAACATACATTGAAGCGCTGATTCTTGGGTTGGAAATCTATCTACACAAATCTGCATAATATTAAGATTGTCGAATAACTTATTGCCACGCTCATTGTTCTGTTTTTAGATGTAGATGATTGTAGTCCTTCCGCGTGTCAAAACGGTGGGACATGTAATGATGCTGTACAAACCTACACGTGTATATGTGTCCCTGGTTATACCGGTTCAAACTGTAGCATAAGTAAGTATATATATTAATTTAGTACAGTGAAATCAATTTTCATGTTCAATTTCCGGGGAAAAAACCCTGATATTTTAACTCTTCGTAGAACAATACATATTTTTGAGCTCTAACTCTTGCGTTGAAAAGTTATCAATCTATAAAATCTGCATATTTAAAAAGCCGAATACTTATTGCAACGCGCATGCTTGTGTTTCTAGATGTAGATGATTGTACTCCTTTCCCGTGTAACAACGGTGGGACGTGTCGTGATGCTGTCAACACCTACACGTGTGATTGTGTCCCTGGTTATACCGGTTCAAATTGTAGCATAAGTAAGTAGTTATATTAATTTAACACAATGAAATCATCGTTCATGTTAAATTGCCTCACAAAACCTGATATTTCAACTCTGCGTAGAACAATACATATAGAGGATATTTGTTCATGTCAGTGTAAGATCGTTTGTTATTTCACGAGTGATCATAGAAAATATATTTTCCCGAGTGGCGCAGCCACGAGTGAAAATATTATTTTTCTATGATCACTCGTGAAATAACAAACGATCTTACACAGACATGAACATATTTTCTGTTTCTTTTATGCCCCTTTTTCAAGAAAAAAAATAATTATAATTTCCCTTTCGCTGAAAAGTGACCCTCTCTCCCGTGGCGTGCCTCAATACATTGAAATGACGTCATTTTTGACGTCATTTGTTGACGATATGAAGTCATTATTCCAGGGAAATTCTTCAGTAAACCTCTTTTACAATGTAAATAAACGGTAAAAAAAAAGGATAAAATTAAAAGAAAATATGTTGGATTCGGTGGATAATCGATTTTATTTTATTCGTGATCATAGAAAAACATATAAACAAGGATATAAACAAGGGAAGTACATCATGATATGATAATCTAAACATAGAAAAAGAAATTCCGAAAATTTGTTCTTTTCACCGGTGAAAAGAACAATTTTGTTCTTTTCACTGCTGTTATTTCACTGCAGAAATGTCTTATTTTATCATAAGGTATAAAAGAAAAATGTATCTTGAAGCGCTGATTCTTGAGTAACAAATCTTTCCACAATAATCTGCATAATATTTAGAATGTCGAATACTAATTGGCACGCTCATTGTTCTGTTTCTAGATGTAAATGATTGTAATCCTTCCCCGTGTACAAACGGTTGGACAGAGAAATTATTTGTGGTATACAATCGCATGAAAACCCGGAATTTTCAACTCTATCTAGCATTAACTTTAAGAAATATTAACATGTGTAATAACAACCAAGACACCGATTACAGCATGATATACATACATAAGGATTGTTTTTTAGATAAACATCTGTTGAACAACTAAATTAAAATGTGCATAATCACGTAGAGAAAGATTCAAATACATCTTTATAAAGTGAACCAACAATATATTGCGCGTAAAGTTGTATGCGCCTTTTTTTAACATGAATGATAATCAAATCAATTCAAGAACGTTGCAAAATGCAAACCAATTGGCGAAATTAGTTTTTTGTAATTGCCCGCCTGGTTACAGTGGAAGTTCTCGTGATAAACGTATGCAAATTTCTAAATATTTGAAAAGAATAGAAAAGCTATTTTAACCATCAATTATGTTGATCATGTGTGTGTTGATGATCAATATTGATAAGCAATAATTATATGATTTTTAAACTGTACTAGTATAAGAAGTAGTATTCTTGTAAGTAATAGTTATAGTGGTACTAGTTACCGTAGTGGAATAATTGGTACTCAGCTATATGTATTGCTTTCACTGATGGAAGGGTTGAGGGTCTGAAAGCTTTATAAGTTTATTAATTTATTAGAAGTACACGAATGTTAAGTATAGCTGAAAACTTTGACTTTCAGACAAATTACCCATGTACATCTTCTTTCAGATATAGACGACTGCATAAGGTCACCGTGTAACAATAGCGGTACATGTATAGATGGTATCAACTCATACACATGCAAGTGTGTTCTTGGCTGGGAAGGGGACCGCTGCGACCAATGTATATTCTTACTCAATAAATATTTCTACGAAATAAACTGCATCGCACAATAAAGGATAATAATCGAACAAGATATATTTTCAAATTTTAAAAACTATTCATTTGAAGTATCAGTAACGTATTCAATTGCTTTGTTTTTCTACATAAATTTTCATAATGATTTAATATACTTTTTCTTGGTAAGAATAGCGTCTTAATTTAAATTCCAGCCTGGTCACGTAAGTTTTAAAAGCACAATCGTAAGTCATCTGCATAAGAAGGAAAACTTTGTATACATAAACATGTTAATGACAAGAAAGAGTGGGCTTACTGACAATCGAATTTTTACTGAAATGCTCTGACAAATGGTTTTAAATACAATCCAAAAACACTAAACTATACACAAAAGTATGTGTCTTATAGGGAATGAACATGCAGTTGACGAATGTGTGTCCAATCCCTGCCAGAACAACGCCGACTGCATTGATGGATCAAACACTTATTCATGCACATGTAGGCCAGGTTACGAAGGAAACAACTGCCAAACTGGTAATATTCTCTAGATATCAGTTCGTCTTATTGTTGCTGTTTGTGTTGTTGATACTGGTCAGTTTATCGACAGTATTTTCTATATAGTTCTTCTTAACGAATGCATGAATCATTGATCTTTTGTATACGCATTTATGCTAAAAATATACTTATAAAATATAACAAATGCTGCATTACCTTAACAAGTATAATAATTATTAATCAAAGTATGCCTCTGGGTTATTATAGTTTAGATATTCATAATATAATACTTAAAAATAAAAATAAAATTAAAATTTGATAAACTCGTATTCGTTCAATTGCACTGGGACAGGATTGCACGGAAGGTATTGTGAAACAGGACTACGCTACATATTATTATATTGCATGTTATATATTACATTAACTTTAAGATGAAGTTACATTTTAATGACAACCACGACAACGATTAAAACACGATATACATACAAAATTATTGTTATTTAAGTACACATCCGTTGAAAACAAAGATACATTTTGTGTCATCAAGTAACGAACTATTATATACATAATTTTTATAAAGTGAAACAACATTATATTGCGTATCAAGTTGTATACACCATTATTTGTAGACATTGACGAATGCTCATCTAATCCATGTCAGAACGGTGCAACGTGCAACAATTTGATGAACTCATTTTCGTGTAAATGCATGCCTGGTTACAGTGGACGTTCTTGTGATACAAGTATGCAATCCTATATCATTTAAAATATTTGAAAAGCCAGTTGATCCATTGGCTATGTTGATCATTTGTGTGTTGATGTTGAAAAGAAATAAATAAACGTTCTATCTTTTTTTTATATTGTACTTTTATCAAACGTTTTATATTATAAATAAAAGTTATAATATAGTTTTGTAACTACATGTAGTTATCTAAGTGGTATACTTTGTACTAAACTAACTGTGTTGCTTTCAATGATAAAAGTGTTGATGTTGGATTTGAAAGCTGTATAAATGTATTGATCTATTAGCAGTATATGAATGTTAAGTATTTCTGCAAAAGATGTGAACATATTTGACTGTCAGATAAATTACCTATGTAAATCATCTTTCAGATATAGACGACTGCATAACTTCACCGTGTAACAATGGCGGTACATGTACAGATGGTATCAACTCATACACATGCAAGTGTGTTCTTGGCTGGGAAGGGGACCGCTGCGACACATGTACATTTCTTACTCATTATCAATGCTTTTACGAAATAAACTTCATTGTAAAATAAAGGATAATAATCGAACATGATATATTTTCACATTTTTTTAAAGCTATTTATTTGGAGTGTATGTAACCCATTTGAATACTTTTGTTTTACATAATATTTCATAATGCTTTAATTTAGTCAATCTTTGTATGCTGAGCGTCTTAATTTAAATTCCAGCCTGGTCACGTAAGCTTTAAAAAGCTTAATTGTCAGTAATTAGCATATATAGGAAAACTTTGTATTGATATACCGCCTTGGTCCGCCTAACACGCCCATGACAAGAAAGAGTGGGCTTACTAACCATGGTCAATTCACTGAAATGCTCTGACAAATGGCTTTAAATACAATCCAAAACACACTAAAATACACAAAAATATTTGTCTTACAGGGAATGCACATGCAGTTGACAAATGTATGTCTCATCCGTGCCAGAACAACGCCACCTGCAATGATGGCTCGAACAGTTATTCCTGCATATGTAGACCAGGTTACGAAGGAAACAACTGCCAAAATGGTAATATTATTTTAATCTACATTCGAGTTTTTTTTTATGTTGTTTGTGTTGTTGTTTTTGTTAAGTTTATCGACCTGTAATAAATAGTATACTTAAGAATGAAACTATTCCACTGATTTATTCTGGTATTCATATATAATATAAATTATAAAAAGTACGGTTTTTATGATAATTTTCAACATTTAATAGAGCGTTTTTTTTTCTTTAAAGATAGATACTGAACTAGCTCCTTACAATATTTAATGTTCGCAACTGCTGCATACATTTTACCTGTCATTGTTTTACTGTTTCTTGCAATATATGAATATAAAGGATATGTCAATAATCTGATGAGCCAAACTATAAGACAATGCTTAAATTAACGTCAACAGTTTTTCAGAGAATTACCAGCTTTTCATAATGGTTGAGTTTTTGCAACGTCTCCGAGGGTCATGTGCGTTTATCAAGTATTCTCTCTCATCATGCCTATTATGGTATCATATCGCTGTTTGTTTTCCAAAGGTTTAATGGACGCCTCGTCCCCCCTCAACTATGACATGTGTTAAAACAATTCTTTTTCTCTGTTTTGAGGCATATGTTTAATACTCACTGTAATATCACAGAAATCGTTTTAAAATATAAACCATGCTACCTCCAATGGGATTCGAACTCTTGCATAAAAAATCGCATTTTTCGTGGGAAATGCGAATGAGGAAATGGTATCGAATAATATTAACGATATTCTTGTATCAAGCAATCATTTAACTTAATCGAGGTAGTGATATACACCAAAGTGTTGCTTTTTTTCTTGCGTTTAACTTCTTTCGATTTTGCAATACTAAGATCGTGAATACACGTTAGACGTATCCGTAGTCAGATGTCTAAATACCGTTATGCTTGCTTTGTTTGACTTACTAGTTTATACTTTATGAATACTCTGAAGGATTAAGTCATCTAGCGTATAAACTATGGTCTTTCGAAGCAGTTTGAGCTGTTTAAGCATGTTTAGAATATATGCTTCCCTATTGTTTTTTTCCCCTATAAACGAGTTGGTAAAAAAAAAGAATCGGTAAAATTAGTAGGTTCACGATAACAATATATAGCTTGCGTGATTGTTTCCATTTCAGATATAAAGAAATGTGCATCGGGTCCATGTCAACATGGCGCTACATGTACAGACGTGGCTAACGGATATCAGTGCGCATGCCCAGCTAACCACCCTGGCCCTCAATGCGAGTTAGGTTAGTTTGAATTTTACTGAATTTTAAGAAGAAATGGAAATATTCGTGGCGTAAAATTAATGTTTTACCTCTTAAGCTTACGAATTGTCTTTCACACATCTATTTCACAAACATATTTGATATCAGACTAGCGATATGGTAGGATATTTTCAAACGTTATATAAACCACATTTAGCCTGAATGTCATAAAGCACTACCGAAAAAGAAGAAGGCCTAATATTAAGTTATGTAACTTGCCAGTTGTTAATTTTATATATCAATTTAATGACAAATAGACAGTAGTAAATAATACCTTTTATTGCTAGGTATGCTTCTATGACCATTACAATAAATGATCGTCTCTCCTGTTCTTGTTTATGTTTATTCGTCAGTTGCTCAGTCATCATGAACGTTAAATATGGATTTAGAATATTCTTAAATATTGTTCCAGATAGTTATGGTTATGTTTGCATTTCATATACATTACATTTACAGATCTAGGCGGATCTTTGAATGAACCAGAGACACCAAACAATCCGGTAAAATCCATTTAAATGTTCCATCTTTATTAGCTTTCAAACATAAAAAGCTCTAATTACTTTTCATAAACATACCAGATGCAAATATTGCAATAGTAAACAGATCTATTAATTTTTTATTATTATATGCTTTCTGGTGGTTTATAGAGAAATATCTGTGAATTCAAACTGATATTTCACTGTTTCAAACAGTCACAAATAACAGTGAAAATTATCGATGCACCACTCGTGAAAATATTATTTTCTTTGATCACTCGTGAATTAAAATTGATATTTCACCGAATCCAACACATATCCTCTATATCAGGTATGCATTAAAAAAATATAATATATAATATCAACAGATACATATGGTGCTTTTATTATTGTATCGTTTGCAAATAGAACCCTCCTCGGTTCACGGAGTTCACAATTCCGGAGATCATTCGCTGTCAGGTGAATGCGTCCTGTGCAATTGTGCTGCCAGTAGACGGAGAACCTAATAAACCGTAAGTTGTATTCACTTACTGAGCCATTTCACGTTGTATCAGGATGAGTACATTTATTTTTGTTTAAATCATTTCAGTAAGATTATGTGTCAGCTCTTTATTTTCGATCTAAAAACGTGTTATGTCAGTATATTGTCTTAAATACGTGTTTATAGAACGGCATAAGCCTGTCGCCGAATATATTTTTCTATTCCGTAAACAAATAAAGGCGTTTAAATGATATATTTATACGGAGTATAGTATTGTGAACAAAGTTATGACGTATACGCTATTGTTTTATGATAACACATCGTGTACATTTTGATGTAAATATATTATTCGGAAAAAATGAGGTATATTATAGTGCAAGTATTGCATTAAAAATCCAATTGTGTGCCTGTCAATACATATATCAGCAATATGTTTTATTACAGTCCAGTGTTACTAAATGGTTACTACTCCCCCGGACTGATAGTCCACCAGCCGAAAACAGCTCCAAGTTATCCGCCCAATGGCAACATCAATGGTAAATGNTATACTCATTAACCCCCCCCCCCAAAAAAAAAAAACACACACACGCCTTGTTCCTAATAAGATCAAAATTGACATTTATAAACGGTATAACAATTTTATTGACAGAAAATATTGTGCTTTCGCTTTCATTAAATTCGGTTTTCGCAAGTCTGCAACCGAGATCATTATCTGCTTTCGTTCGTCTTCCTTGTGGATGTAGGAAATACGATTTCCAAAACGTTCGGAAAATGGATCATAAACGGTTGTCCGACGACCTTTGCGTCACACCCGCATCGAGTTTCATTCCAATATTTTTCATCGATTACTCGGGGCTGGAAACATCGATGCGGAGGGTCCATCGTCGGCAGTAAATGGGTTGTGATCGCCGGACATTGTGTGTTTGACTCCAAGTGGAGTAGGCAAGTTGTCTTTTACTTTAAGTGATCAAGCGTATACAATGCTTAAAGCCCATTTAACACACACAATCAACGAAAATTTCGTATATTGTTTCATAAAATAAAGTTACCCCATAACAAATCAGTGTTCCTTTTAGCAATAGCCAAAATTTAAACTCTAGACGTGGTCTGGTATCATAGATTTAACGCGATACAAATTTCTCTTTTTTATTTTTTTGTGTCACAATATATTCCATTTTAATTTCCCGCAAGGATATCTTTTCATACGACACACGAACACTTAATTGGTACACGAACATGCGTTGAATATATTGCACCACAAACAAATAAAAAAGAGCATTTTGTATCGTGTTGAATGTATGTTACCAGACCACATTTAGCGTTGACATGTTGGCTATTGCTATAAGGAACACTGATTTGTTATAGGGTAACTTTATTTTATGAAACATTTACGAAATGTTCGTTGATTTTTAGTGTTATAGGGGCTTTAAGTAATATTGGCTACTTTTTAAATATGTTTATTTATGAATTTATATGCGTAAATGTGATATACACTCATAAAGAGTATACAGACTTAAATGTAGACTTGATGCAACAGTATCAATTAATTAAACAACAAAACCTAACATGTGTATATACATAACACGTTTGATATTATCCAGAAAACTATTTCAGCCCGTCTAATTACACATTGGCCCTGACGGACGGTTGGTTGTACGATCGCTACAGGAAATTATACTCTATCAGAAGGATTATCATGGAAAGTAGACTTTAAAAAAATAATAATCAGGCGAATCGCTCAACAAAATATTTAATGGCATCCTGTCGTACTGAACACGCATATTCTTACCTGTGTTTGTGGTTAGTTTAAGCTGTATCCAATTTTATCTTTAATAGGCAACTCCTAAAAATATAAAGTGTTCATTTCATTGTTGTTTATTAAAAAACGATGAGTGAATATTCCATAAACTACTATTGTATATGAGCCCCGCTTTTGGAAAACGGGCCTCAATACATGTGCGTAAAGTGTCGTAACAGAGTAGCCTGTGCAGTGTGTACAGGCTAATCAGGGACGAAACCTTTCCGCTATAAATATATGAATAACTATGCAGCTTTAATATATATCTATATATATACAGCACCCGAACTATGAAAGAGTGTCAGAACCGTTCTTGGACGACAATGGTTTAGACCTTTTGTAAACGATATTGCCCTTCTTGAGCTAATGACTGACGCTGAACTCTCGGGAACCCAAAAAGCAATAGCCCTTGCTGATGCTGGCGGGAACTTTGATGGCCAATTATGTGAGATCAGTGGATGGGGATATGATTATGGACACTATGGCAATTATATATCATCAATATTTCCGATTATTTCAAACGGATTTTAAACGAAAGACAAAATACCAACGGTTTTACTTAAGGCGACCAATTACCCGGCCAACTACAGGAGTCCAACGGTGTCATCCTGACCGACAACGAGTGCGAGTCCGACTATGGTACACTTTACAATAGCAGTGCGATGATATGCAGCCACAATCGGAAGTCTGGTACCTGCCAGGTAGATTTGGGCTGCCAACAGCAACGCATATTGACTTATGTTTGCATCGGTACTAGTTATTCACCATAAGGATATTTCGGTCTGTGTTAAACCGAATATACAAGTTCGTTCTTCCATCCTTTGTACTTTCTACTATTCGTTTCAGGGTGACAGTGGTGGCCCTTTGGTGTGTTTCCGTGGCTCCACCCCCGTGCTGGCCGGTGTGACCTCCTGGGGCGATGCTGTTTGTAGCACCAAGCTCGCCAGCGTGTTCGCAAGAGTGTCCACGTACAGGGCATGGCTCGACCAGACCATGGGCATTTAAATAGGCATACCGGATAATAATTTAGTGGCAGCTAACACACGGTACCAACAACATAGAAAGATCATGAACAATTCACACAAGATTTGGCAGACAAATTAGTCAACCGAAAAAACAAGCCTATTTTGTTAAGTGTAGAAATATCGTGTTTGTTAATGAAAGAGCAATAACGTGTTAATGGACCTAATAAATCCCTATTGTGTTTAAACAGTGTCAAATAAGTTAAAATGTATAAAAAACAACAACTTCACTATCATTGTTTAATAGTCACGTAATATACATTTCTTGCTACCATGTTTTTTAAGTCACTAATTTGTTTTATCACAAAGTCTTCTTACTAGCAGTAAGAACGTTATTTTTGGCATTTGTTTATTAAGTCCTTTCGTTAGTTAAGATAATGGATTTTCATCAATGTACATGCATGTGTTATTTTGTTTAATATACATTTAATATGTAGACAAGATGTAGCAGAATCACTGTTACATATGGATGTTAACCTCACATTATACACATACAAGAATAACTGTGTATTTCATGTATTTGTAAACCAGTGGTATTTTGATGAGTTAAGTATTTGTGATCAAGGGAGATAATAAAAGTTAAATTGCATGCAAGTCAATCGCGCAGTTATTACAGCCACGAACAATTAACAAATAAGAACAGTAAAATTCTACGATTTATTCGAGTGAAAGAAAACACTCGGTTTTCATCATTCATATGTTTATACATTGCAAAACAATTGGGACATCGGAATCCTTAAATATAGAAATAGAAAGAGCCAGTATCAGAGGTTTAAAATTTGATGTGTATCATCGTCTAGCAATCCTCTACAAAGATTGTTCAAATCATGTCACTGGGGTCAAGACTGACCAAGCCCCATGGGTTTCATGATTAATATAGATATATAAAGTAAATAACTGTACACATCTTATACGAAACCGAGACCGAAACTATCAGGGGCTTAATGTATATGTATCCCTTTTCAGTCATTCATATTATGTGAATTAATAGATTTTCTTGTTTTGTATTTGTTGTTAAAATTATGTCATATATAACATAGTAAATTAAAAGTAATAGTTTATCCTTACTGCCTTTAAATTTAGTATGTAACTTCTTTTCAAAATCGCCTTTTCTCTCTGCTCTAAGTTTATTTTGCAAGTATATATTGTATTATTGATTTGGTTACAAGTATAACACTCTGACACTTGAAAGTGCTTTATTTATAATTGTGTGTAATAAAGACCATGTATCTATGTATAATCTTTATAAACTGTGTATTCTGCTCTGTTCTGTTCTTAATATTTGTTGCGTAGCGATCATATAGCGATCCTCTGCAACGACTGTTCAAAATCATGCCCCTGGGTTAAACACGCTCTACCGAAGCAACTAGTCTCAGACCCTTTGGTATTTGGTATTAAACAGCAGATAGAGGTATTGAACAAAGATTAGTCAAAGCATTACCCTGGTGTCAAAGCTGGCCACGCCCATGTTGTCGGAGGAGTTATGCAGAAAATAACGTTACAAGAAGTATTTGTTAAACCACTAGGGTCTGAGTTTCTTTATTTATATATTCGATCTTAACACAATCACTAGCTTCCAATACACAAATGTAGCTATTGATTGATTTCAAAGTATGCTTTTATTTTAAAACGTTTTATGAACAAACCATTTGTCCAATGTAATAATGTATGCCTTAACCATAGAAGTTATTTATACTGAAAGAGTACTCCTAAATATTTCAGTTTTTTCTTTGTTTGCCTAAATGTAAAAGGTCCTGTTATACATATGCTCAATGTTTATCAAAGGATTATTTGGAGAGTCATATGGAAAAAAAACTGAATTGAAATTTACTCGTAGTTATTATTTTAAGAAATAAAGCTGACACAGTGTTTATATCGGTTGTCATGGGTCAAATAGTAATCTATTTCAGTCCGCTTGAAACAAACTTTTGCAATTTTTTAAAAAAACTGTTTGGCAAATCTTCATACATTTAATTCAGAATTCCTAATAGTTTGGGTATTAAATAGGGTTTGGGGAATACACTTGTGTAACTTAACGAATTTTCTTGAGTAAATGTGTAAACATTGGCTGATGTGTGCAGTCTGCTGTGTTCCATTTTGTTTGAGTTCCATGTGTTCCAAAAACATGTTACTTCATTGTTCTCAGCACTCTTGGTGAACAATAACATGACTATTCGAAAAAGCAGAGTTCGACAATGTGATGCTGCTAAAATCAATCTATATAATACATAAGATTCTGTTTGCACTCAGCTGTTTAACAGATGTGGCAGATAATCAGTACAAAATCTGTGAAAACTATAAAAAAAAATAAGACAGAGAGTGAGAGAGAGAGACAAAGAGAGAGATACAAAAAGAGAGGGAGAGAGACAGAGAGAGAGACAGAGAGAGAGATACATAAAGAGAGCGACCGACAGAGAGACAGCGACAGAGAGAGAGACACACACACAGAGGGAGGGAGAGAGGCAGAGAGAGAGAGAGAGAGGGNACAGACAGACACACAGACAGACAGACAGACAGACAGACAGACAGACAGACAGACAGACAGACAGACAGACAGACAGACAGATAGACAGGCAGACAGACAGACAGACAGACAGACAGACAGACAGACAGACAGACTGATAGTTTATTAACCTCTCACTTTCGTACATGATATTACAGATACACATATACAAATATGGTATAAATAAAAGACATGTACACACATATATATATATATACAACTGTTATGACATATATGATGATTAAAACGCTGTAGAACATAATATGATAAAACTCATTTGTTTAAAATGTGACCTAAAACAAAAACACACTAGTAAAATAAGAATCACATTTTTTAAAATATTCGCTATCTATACAAGGTATTTTTTCTGGTGACTAGTATATCATGACAAGATTTGGCACTNAATTGTATTACTTTTTAAAATTGTTAACTGTATGAAATTTAAATACGATGTAAATTAATATTTATGCATAGTTAAAGATGTTAACTCAATACATTGTGTAATCCTTTAATCCTTTAATTCTCCCGGTAGATACTTATTTCTATAAAATACTGATTATAATTGAGTTTAAGCGTTAATATTCCAAGGTCATTTTTAAAGAATGCTACTACTCATTGCAGAATTCACCGATTCCTGGCGACAGCAATTTTGTGCAGCCTCCTACACTGCCAAACAACTCCACGATGGCATGCCCTGTGGGAAAACCTTGCTTGTATATTATTGAGACGAAGAAACCTCCGGGTGGTCAATGGTACGGTGCATACATTAAATTGTGAAGCATTTACAAAATATGTTAAGATAAGTTTTTATATTCCGTTTATACTCACAAAATGCTGCTAAACAACGACTTTAATTGTGTGTCTGAAAACAAAAAGATTAAGTAATATTTGTGGGGCGGAGTGATAATGACATTGTAGTATTATAATCTTAAAACAAGTTTACATAGGCATTAAATATCCATTCATATGTGTATATGAAGTTAGAGCATACAACCATGCATTGCGCAATAAAAAAATACTTGAAGTGGCGGTAAATACTGAATTAGTTTGAATATTCCTTAATTATTTTACAATTACTAGTTATTTGTTCACTGTCATATTATAAATATTTAAAACATAATGTATTATGTATCCCATAGTAACGCATCCATGAAACCGGAACATACGCCCGAAAACACCATGGTTAATTTGGTTTCTTCTGCTGATAACGCTACATGCAAGTATCACGTGGTCTTTACTCCAGCTGCTTCCTTGAATGGGACGAAGGTTGAACTTTGCTTTAGGTACCCGGATGTAGTAAAAATGTTTCCTTCATTTTTGTATAACCATTAGAATAAATGATAAACAGCACTCTGTTTAATGATTTGTTTTTATTTTTAATTAATTGGTACTGCACTGTGTTTTTGTGGCAAACTGAGGCTCATTTTACTTCAGAATAGAACGCTATGATATCGACATTGTAAAATACCTTCCAAAATATGCAGCTATGTAGTAGTTGATGTTGTATGCTTATTTATATTGTATTCATTAGATGTCGTCATTAACTCAATACAATAGTGGTTAATATTATACATGGAAATAAATAATTGTTTCACATATGTTACAGTTCCAACGATCGGCATTGTACCAATGTTAATGTCAACTCAAAGGAGGCAATAGGTATATTAGGAATACTATTTACGTAATAACAAGATGCAATGTCCTATATATTTATTATACAATATTGTTTCCAAAATACATGATTACATATACTATAATAAATATTTCAATTATTAAACTTTATGCTTGACGTTGTGTAGTAAGATGTATAAACCTTATCCACGTGACATTCTCACGAAAACCTTTGAATTACTTATGAATATTGATGTTTTGTATATAGTTCAAACGCATGTTGTTATTGTATATTGTATATAATGACGATGAGCTTAATATGCCTTAGTCAGTATAAATTATTCTTTTCTGTTCTTTTATAATACTTTTACGGATAATTAACTAAAAATTGTACTTTGCGTGGATATATTCTAGAAGAACAATTTCAAAGTGTAAGAAAAAACATTTTTTAATCAAATCTTATATTGTTGAAATGTATCAGGCTATAAATAAATCAGTGCTCACAATTATATGTTATGTTTCAAAAATGTGTGCGAACATTAGAGACATTTTGATGTATACTAAAGAATATAATGCAGAATGCAATGCAACGAAATTTCATGTTAATAACATGTAAGACGCAGCTATATTTCCCTGCATTTAAGCCCAGAGCTCAGGACCTTGCAGCGATCTACATTGTGCCAATGGAGCTTGCAAATCAGAAAATGGAACTGCAACTTGCCGATGCAAGCCTGGATTCAGCGGACATTTGTGTGAGAAAGGTAAATATAATTAATATAATTTTATTCAAAATGACCGATCTATCAGAACTTAATTCAATCTTGTCATACTAACATTATTTAAAATGTTAAACGCAGAATATCCGTTTTTCTTCACTTAGCTTTATTTACATTTAAGTTTAATCAAACGCTAACTGGATGATAAACCGGAAGTTTTTCTTCTTTAAATATTCATTTTCTCAACCTCAACAAATTAAATAAAAAAATGTATATATATTTCAGAAATAGAAGAATGTACGATCAGCTCTGTTCCATCGAGTATCACTTGTAGTCCCTCTCCGTGTGTTATGGATATTCTTGTTACCGGAAGGTATCATGTATTTTACATAGTTTACACACGTTTCTCTTCTTGTGGCATGAAACATCTGAAATAATTTGAGATATCTGAACATATTGTAAACAGTTATCGATTATATACTTAAATGATAATTGACAAATTGGAATCCTAATGACCGCATGATTTATCTCATTATCGGACAGCAATTAGTGTATAATATTCAACAACACATCGTAGCTATGCCTTCAAGAGCAATTAACGAGAATTGTCTGTATTTATTTATTTTACTCTTTACTTTCCAATTAAATCTGTCGAAGGCATAGTAAGAAGGAATGCCAAGATAGTAAACTCTGCACAGGTCATCGACTTTACAAAGGTGTATGAATTTCAGCATATATGTCATGATATAAACCATGTATACAACGCCTTTTTTCAGTCAATCTCGGCCCATGGTTGAGGATAAGTCTGGACGTTCGGTGCCTGTCATTCAGGGTAGTGGTTCAGCGTATACAATCAGTTACGATATACCGCAATCACTGGATCCAGCTGAAGTGTGCTTGAACATTAGCGCCAATGGAACTTCCAGGTATATGCCTAGCAAATATACGCTTTTGCTACAAATTATACATTATACTGTTATTTGTGCGTAAAATCAATTATTTCTTTCAAGCTGATGAAAACGGTCCAAATATTAACTAGATAATTAACGAATCCTTTTCAATTTATTCTCTCTCCCTCTTTTATTTCAGGGACTGTGCTGTGTCTGCATGTTCACGTGTTATTTACTCTCCAACGGAGGTAATATGTCGCTGTGTTGTCTAATGTGTTCACGTATTTGCATGTGTTATGTGAACAGTCTGAAAGTAATAGAGGATGGTTGGAAACATATTACCGTTTTTGTAGTCACTACGTATGAGTTTCTTAAATCAATTTTAATTTACTAATTTACACGTGTTAGTTAAATGTTAAACGTGTAGCGAATTTTAATGTATTTTAATTCGATGTATGCGCTTCCAGATTGGCATTATTCCAGTTCTTAACTGCACGACGCCTGACGGAGGCCTTGGTGAATGCAATACCATAGTTGTAACAACAAAGCCGCTTCAAAATGGAACATGGTTGGAATAAAATACATACAGTATTCATAATTGTATTTTGTACACAACTATACAAAACAAGTGATTTACTATTAATGATAAAAATACTTTAATTAAATTTCATTAATTAGAGACACAACAAGAAAAGTTGAGTAGTGTTAATAAAGTTGAATCGTATTGTGGTGAGGTATTCATTTTATCAAATCGTTTATAATGTAAGCAAATAAAAAAATAGGAATTAGTTTAAACGTGATCATTTAAAAGAATATTACAACGATGAGTGACCGATAGTCTTGCATTTAGTTTTCCATAGTATTTAAATTGTATACTTGACCATCTCATAAATAGATGGATCGGTACAGTATATAATTATTGTAGGGATATTTGTGCAAAATAGTGTGTTTATTACATTATGTGTTTCCAAATGGAAAAAAAACGTGTAACCGAAAACTAATTAGTCAGACAGTTATTCAGATATCTAAGTATTTGGTGTATTATTATAAACAGCCCAGAATTGTTCGTGCACCGCGACAGTACACTGGAGCAAGTTCACATCTTCGACAACGAGCTTGTTTCACAGCCTGGTGTCAGCCCTCATTGCATGGCAGCAGTGTCTGCCTTTACACCAAATGGATCGCCGCAGAAACTGTGTATTACAGATACTGAGGGGTATGACATTCATTTTTCGAATTGTGCTAATTGTACAAATTCAGTAAAGGACATGTTTATTATTAGCTTCCAAACAAATGTGTGTGAAAGATGTTTATTTCAAAATGTAATGACAAGTAAAGGAGCGAACTTCTACCAAGGTCGTTTGCCATGCATGCTTGCATATTACTGTGCTAGTGTGTTTAAACTTTCTAAACATATATTTGATTAAACACGTTTTGTCTTATTTCGACGTTGTTGAGGACAGGGAATGGAATTTTATCTTTTATTGCTATCTAATTTCTTCTATTAAATATATGGTTTAATGTTTTGTGACACGTCAGCTTTTCCAGATTCTAATTAACCTGTTAGTAGGCGCATACCATATTTGTATGCGTATTGACTACTAAATGAAGTGAGCAACAATGATTTACGATTATGATATTCCCGCCTTCTGCGATGATCATGCGTTAACACATTTTTCTAACATTGTTACACGTTATAGTCATAGTGCTCATTGTGCTCTTTTATTTTAAATATCCTTTCGATGTGCACAATTTCAGGAACATGGTCTGTATGAACACTACGGTCTCCAAATCTGGTGAGTATTTTACTTTCGTTGATAGTTAGTTGCATAGGTTTCGAGAACACTGTTCTTTGTTGTTTTCTCTGTATGACACGTACCTGATAATAAATGTTATACATGTTTGTGTACATTTTGTAAATATATTTTATCTATTTGTGTTACGTTCCATTTTTATGTATCGTGCAATCGTTCCATGTAACTATTTCAGTGCCCGCTAACAAAACGTGTGTTGACGGAAAGGATGGTGAGTAGATTGTGTTAAATAATCATAATTTAAGCCCCCAAATAATAATATTATATACACTGTGTTCTGTACATGTGAATGCGAATTAAGTCCCGATGCATTACTAGCTACCGCTGCATATTACACGCGAAGAATGTTATCAAGCGATTATTGTTTTAAAGATTGTGTGGCGTGTTTTCGTTTAAATAGATTATCGGAACGAAATCAAGCATTCTATATATTTCTAGTTCTGGTTTTAACTTACGATATTTATTTGTCAATGTGAATGTATGTTATTGAAAAGTATCAGGTATTAACAGTATTTCTCCAATATGTAATTCTTAAATATATCGGGCTTATTTATTTAAATGCTTATGTTGATTTAGGGATTTGTGATGTTTAATTACTAATAATGTTATTCATTAATTTTCAGCGGGGACGCGAGCGGTAAATACACATGTTACTGTATCTGATAAAAAACAGCATATACACGTTTTGAATGGCATTAATTGTCTAAATTAAATGTTAACATAGAACATATTTTTGATGTGACTATGAGAGTAGCCTTTCTATATATTTTACTGTTTTTAATCTTTATGTAACTGCTTATAAAGGCATCGAACGCATGGATTATTAATTACATCTGCATTTGACAAAACTGAACACTTCATTGTGTACGCATTCAGGTTACGCATATCAAATACTATTTAATAAATATATTGCATTTTCAGAAGAAACAAGTCAAGATGGGCCTCGTGAGCTGCGTGTGTACGATGGACAACAAACCCCCAGTTGAGATCATTAAGAAGAAGCCTTTGCCACCAAGCGAGTCCTTGTCAAAGGCGGCCGGTGTTGGTGCCGGCGGGATGGCTGGAGCGATGGTGGTGGGCGTGATCATCTATCTCGCGATCAAGAAGATCAAAGGAAATGATGACTCAGACTCCATTGATGTGGTGTACAAGAAACCGCTTCCGATGTCTCGACCGCCGTCAAGGTTGTTCCCATCGCACAAGGTCACGCCTAATTTGCCTCGTCGACTGGCTCGGCCACAACTAGACTTCTAGAAATATATAGATGCGTTATGTCTTGGATAATGACTATAGCCTTTATTCAAAGCAAGTTTATTGACTATTATATTAATTTGTATTTGTATGTTTCAAGACAATTGTTTTATGCTTATGCTTGACTATTATGTTGAACCTTATTAAACGGATTTTTAGCATTATGATGGTATTTTTGCTACAATTTAACATTATACCTTCATATATCTTATTTTAGCATTATAATCGTTGGTCGTTGTAGGGAAAAAGAACGTTATTATACTAATGTTCTTTGATCTTGTATACCACAACGTTACATTAAACTAGATATGTATCATTTCGGACCTAGATGCTTCAACAACCTAATAGCTGTGTCAAACGTATGCAAAAACTTCTCCAAAACAACAAGAGGTACGAGTTTAACTGCTGATGCAGCAGTTAGACACACATTACACATAATTTCATTTTTGAAAAGAAAACTGCCTTAATTTGTTCAAGAGTAAAATCCGTACTGCTGTTGAATAACACTACTTTTCACGTAAATTTCAAATAAACTCTGTCTGAAAACGGGTAACTTTTGAATATTAAGAACCGTATGTTGATGAATAAGTTACAGGGTCGCTGCTCTAGAAGTTTATCAGTTTGAGTTTAGTTTAAACATATTTATTCAAACAAATAAACTTCATTTATACATACAATATCATACAACATTAAACATAAATTCAAGTTTGAAAGGATTGGAACGGAAGAAAAAGTCTTATATTGTTCTTCTCCCTTGCTATACAAAGAGTTGCATGTTATCGGACATAATTGGTTATAAAAGGCAAAATAAACAGTATGGTTAGACATAGAAGCTCCAATTATGGAGTTTTATTTACACAATACAAATAATATATATAATAATAAGTTGACATTTTTTTTAATTGAAGATGATAAAGATGAAAGTAAGGAAAGAAAAGAAAGAAGACGTTTGTGAAGGTTCGTTTAGTCTAAAGTGAAAAAAGGAAGAAGTTTGAGAGTCGTTCTGAAGCATATTTNGTGTGCGTGCGTATGTGTGAATTGTGAAGTTTTTGAGGTCCTTCCGCGCCTATTCAGTGTGTGTGCGTGTGTGTGTGTGTGTGCGTATGTGTGTGTGTGCGTATGTGTTTGCGTATGTGTGTGTGTGCGTATGTGTGTGTGTGCGTGCGTATGTGTGTGTGTACGTATGTGTGCATGCGTGTGTGTGTGCGTATGTGTGTGCGTGCGTGTGCGTATATGTGTGTGTGAGTGTGAATTGTGAAGTTTATGAGGTCCTTCCGCGCCTGAGGACGTGAGAACCCGGAGTGTGTCGCAGCTCTTCTACCATTAACTTTTATAGACTTACGAAAGTTGGGACGAATTTTGAAGCATACCTGCAATTTTCAGCTTTGTGTTGTTGGTTTTTTTAATGAAATATATTCAATCTTGTTTTTGCTTTGTGCTGTGGGTAGAAACCCCACTTGTCCGGTATGGCGACCACGAACCAAGCTTACATGCGCCGGGAGTGCGGATTGAACCCGGGTTGCCAAGGTGAGAAGCGCGTTTACAGAACACTGCACTAACCGGACAGCCTTGTGACCGTTCAGTGTGTTTTTCGAAGTTTAAGAGTTCCTTCCTATTCTGAGCCTGCATTGTGTTTACCCGGATTGTATCCCATCACTCCTACCTAATTAACTCACCAGATTCACGAAAGTTGTTACAAAATTTGAATTAAAGCTAGCTATTTCATTTATACTGAAAGAGTTATCCAATTTGGTGCAGTGTGTGCTCCCCGCGTGCTGTGCACGCGTAACGCACAATGCACGACTCTATACAGTAGTCGCGTAGGTCTGAGTCTGCCAGATGGGGCTTTAATTGACAGCAGGTGTACCACTGACGTTGAAAGATGATCTACAAATACGCACAGAAAGTCTGGCTCAATTAGAGGGTCTTTCTTTCACTTTTAACTACACCAAATCGCCGTGTTTTTCATAACAAAACACGTGTTTTGATTTAATGTTCGTTAGGAATATGGTGTTAACGCAGATAAGTGTGAAACTCGATACGAACCATTGATAACTTTTAAGAACTTCTATTTTTTCAATCAAACTAAGCTATAATCATTGATTTAATATCTAAGCATGATTGAAAAAACAACATTTTAAAGTTCTCTGTTAATGGAGTATTTCATTTGGATCAATAAATAAAGTATTCTTTACCATAATTACTGAAATTAATTGTATCTATAACACGCAGCAAAGATAGTAATAAGTTAGTGAATATGATCACACCTACAAATAAATAACTTATATTCACTGATTGGACTTGTAATGTAAATGGCACACTTTTAGATGATGGCTGCACACTTAAATAATTTGAGCAACCATTAATCTCATCAGTGTCATCTTACATGACAAATCCAACTAGTGGTTCAAAAGTTATCTATTGGAAGGTGTGATCACACCTTACTTATCTGCTCAATATCTTGGGAGGTGAAATACTACACCTTGAGAGGTGTAAAGTCTAAGAGGGTGTAAAGACTAGGGGTTTAACGTCTGGGAGGTGTAACGACTGGATAGGGTTCATAGATAGCCAGCGCGTGAGAGGTTCTGAATCACTTCTCATTGTTCAGCGCCGCTTTCACGTGACAATGTCGACATAGAAGAAACCGTTCGAAAGACTTCCGACGAACGTTCGACCCGTTAACTACGGTGGCATAGATAATAATATTAGTTTATTATAGTCTCATCAGCATAATTGCATACAGTCACAGAAAGACAACAACATTAAAACATAAAACACAATCATTGCTGCCACTCAATTTTGAGTTACAAGAGACTAGATAATCCTAACATCACAGACACATTAATTATTTAAAACATATTTAAGGGGAGCTAACTCGGAAGCTTATATTGTATCCTTTGTAAATAAGGACTTCCAAGTTATCCTCCTTTTTCTTACAAGTTATATCAACACATAAAACATACTAATTACACCATTATATATCAACCAAAATATTTACACATAAAACCTAGATTGTTTTTGCTAATCTGATAGTTAAATACTGCAATAAAGTGTCTAGAATAAAACATTGAATTGGAAAAAAAGGTGCAAGTTCACACTGAAACGAAAAACAAAAAATGGTGGGAAGAAATCATTTATCCCCTATGATCTGATCATAAAAGAAATGATAAGCAATAACATTCTAGTACAGAATAAAATGCAGCACTAAGATTGCCTAAAATACTTGGCCTTACATTATATACATAGTCTAAAAGGTCTATAAACATTAAAAAAAAACAATAATCTGGTTACAAATATTAACAGCTTATTTGAATAAAATTGGTACCAAAAGGCTAGTAATTCGTACCACTAGGTGTAAATTAATATTATTTACACATGTAAGATTGTCGTCTTTGTAGTATTATCGGTTAAAAGCAATTTAAGTTTATCATCATTGCTAAAAGTCATAAAATCAGGTGCAGAAACTTTAGCTCTATCGAAAAGTGTATTTCTTATATCACAGTACAAATTACATTTAAGTAAAACATGGCTTTCATTTTCAATAACACTGTTATTATTGGCATTACAAAATGGACAAAAACGTCTATCCAAAGAGGTGACATTCACTCCTCTTTTTTTAAATTGCACTCCTCTTTTTTCAATCTCGTGGCCTCGACTTAGTATCTCGAGGACACGACTTACTAACTCGTGGCCACGAGTTAGCTATGTCTTGGCCACGAGATAGAAAAAAGAGGAGTGCAAAACTAAATAAAAGAGGAATGCAATTAAAAAAAGAGCGGTGCAGAAAATAAAGGCAGGGTGCATTAAACAAAAGAGGAGAAAATTTTAGCTATCTCGAGATCCCGACTTAGCTAACTCGTGGCCACGAGTTAGTCAGCCAAGCAAATTTTTGGGCATAGAGGTGACATTCACTCCTCTTTTTTTAAATTGCACTCCTCTTTTTTCTTTCTCGTGGCCTCGACTTAGTATCTCGAGGCCACGAATTACTAACGAGATAGAAAAAAGAGGAGTGCAATTGAAAAAAAAGAGGAGTGAATGTCACCTCTATGCCACCGTACTATGACATCACGCTGAAACCTAATTTGAAGACATTTACTTTTGAAGGCAGTGATACCATTACTGTGCAGGTAAGCATGTTACTGCGTGTCGATGATTTTAAGACAGATTCAATACATTTTCAAAATCAACCGTGAAATTTAGCACTAAGTATCATGTATTCTTTACTTGTTTGTATACGTTAACAAAGCAAATTTCACATGAAATAATTGTAGTGAAATAATATCACTTCCAACAGCCTTGCTTTTGGGCCAGCTCTTTAGCGACGCAGTAACAGTGTCTCACTACCACTCTGGAGACCAGGGTTCAATCCTCTGTTGGAGCTCAGGATTTTTCACTTAAATTTGTATTAAACACCTGATTATGCATATCCCTGCAAAATTACCAGTACACAACACTCACAGACCATGTGTTTTAATTTCAAGATGTGGAGCCAACACGTACAGTCACCCTGAACTTTATTGAGATCGAGGTTTCCAGTGTCAGCTATACACATGATGGTGGGTCTGAGTTGGTGGGGGCCATTACATACAAGCAATAGGATGAACTCGCTGTCTTACCGTTCCAAGAAGAGTTACCAGTATGTGAACAAGCAAGAATTGATATTCGGGGCCTTAATGTTTTGGTCCCATTCTTAAGGCATGATCAATAATTTTGTTCTAGTATTTACAAATTTTACAGCTCGGCTTTCAAGTTGTTATTTAACTTTTAGTCCATTGAATTTTTATTGCACACAAAGATTTTCCAAACAGTTTACACAAAGATTCTTCAGCCAGTTTAAGATTTTTATCAGGGCTCTACCTAATTTGCTGTTTCATTAACTTTATATATTTATTATTGTCTCATCCACATGTACTTCATTATAAAACATAAAGTATACAACAATTTAAAATAAGCACACATGGCCATTCATAATATAATTATAGGAGAGAGTAAAACACATATATAGGCAATGTAAGTACAAAGCTAATATCACTTGATATCTATCAACATTAAAAAACATTTACTAAATATTTGAAGTGATGCAAGATTAATAACATATCTACAAGATAAAACATTTAAAAAAAAACAGATTCACTCCTTTAAAATACATGTTCATAAAATGTATCAGATATCTACCATAAAACACTAGATAAGTAATAAAAGGCAATATCAGTTAGTTTCACAATAGATATGTTCTTTGCGTTTTTCTAATATCGGGAAGCAGGTTTTGGCAACTATTTAAACTATATTATTTATTGTCTAACAATACAATTCTTAAGTTATCATCAATATCAAAATTTTCAAAGCCTTGAAACTATAACTATAGTAACCCCAAACTATTCTTAACTTTGCCCTTAAACCTTTTTTTTTGTTTAAACATTTATTTACTGTTATTAAATGTAACTGTAGTATGCTCTTATAGCATTGCATTGCCATGTTTCTACTTTTAGTTTTGTATTTGTTTTTTTACAGGCCTTTTTTTGGCAAGCAGCAACATACAGTTCTAGGAAAACTTATTTTTCACTCGCATTTGATAAGTGTGTGAGTTCTAATTTCAAGCTCTGTTTATTATATCAAACTACTTTTTTTAAAGGGCCCCTGTCAATTTCAATTTCAGTAATGAGGATTTAACCCAAGACCTGACTCAAAGGCTCTGCCTAATCATAATAAAAGCTAGCTCATATAGCAAGATATCATTAATTTCACTGAATGCATCTCCTTATTTCTAAATCACTAAAGACATTTTCCCCCCAAAATCACCTTGCATCCAGTCATCAAATTTAGTCGTATAGTTAGTAATGTATAGATGATATTAAAGGAACTAAATTCAGACTGTGACAAGTTTTGGATTAATCATTGTCCTTTGTCGGTTGTTACACTATTGAATAATTTACCCAAAATTTAATTTGTTTTTAACCTCTTTAAATATTAATAAAAGTTGAATCTTTCTCGAACTTTCAAAGATTAATGACCTTATTGTCTATATGATCGTAAAGACATGAATTTTGACTCCCACCAGTTTTTGCTGAATTATGGCCCTTTGTCTTTTTGTGCAGACTCCACTGTAGAACATATTGTGGATTTATATGTGCCAAAACATGTGTTGTGGGGGCATCAGTGTCTGTGACACATTTCTTGTTTTATAATTTGAGTCTTTATTTGACCTATACAATGTTATAAGCCCACATAGATAAAAGGGAGAATCTGAGCACACCCAGTTCATAAATAACCAGTTCATGGCCTTAAGTCTTGTTCTAATATTGATAACTGGTCATATTGCAGGCAGGTAATAGACACCTGAAGGTAGCGTTCACTGGGAGCTCAATGATCGCATGAAGGGTTTCTATCGCAGCAAGTACACGGGCCCAGATGGGAAGGATCGGTATGGAGCCTCACACAATTTGAGGTACAGTACTTTGCTTGAGTACTTTCGCCAGGATTTTTTCTTTCAATTTTCCTTAGTGGAAAACATACCTGATGTGCAAATAAATCTCGTTGGATTTATTTTTGGTTAAAAATAAGAAATAACATTGCAAGGTTTTTAGAGTGCAATATATTTTGTACAAAGAATAATGATGAATTTAATTTGGAAAAAAAAAACAACTAAACATGTCTAAGAGCGATAGTTGTTATGTATAAACCTCTCCAAATTGTCATTTACAATGTGTATATATTACACGTTCCATTAAGACCTAGTAACGATGAGCCCCGACTCTTGTTTTTGATCACCATTTACCCAAAGTTCCACTATGCAATATTTATATAGTAAATATACCCTCAACAAAGCACATGCATAGTTTTGCCCTTGGCGCCTACGATTTCAGGTGCTTAGACTCTTAGACTGTGTCGCTATTTGTTACTACTTAATGTATTGATCGTACTAGTATTAACAACTTTAAACAGTCTTCATGTGGAGGTAATAGACACAAACTTGTCTGACCAAGTACTAAAACATACAAAAGTCACACTTACTTGACTCATGGTTTCTTATTATTCAAATTTATGCATGTACATTTTCATTATCAGAAAATAAAAATTACAGAAGTTATGCCCCTTTGATAACTTTCGATAAACACAATTATTACAACATACTACATGTAAAGACATTCGGCTATGGTGTGATAACTGCTATTACTATGACAAGCTTTTGTTTGTTTTGCTGACTATAAATCAATTGTTTATATTTTAACCAAGTAATGATTTTATCACTGCATAAAATCTACTCTGAAATTATTAAAACAACACAGCCTCCTTCTGAGAAAACAGGGCTAAATGCTGTGCATAAAGTGTTGTCCCATATTAGGGGACTCAACTTTCCGCTTTTATGTTTCGTTGACAGGAAGTCTCATATAATTAGCGAAAATCTAGGTAAGGCGGAAAGTGTCATCCCTGATTAGCTTGTAGGCACTGCACAGACTAATCGGGGACGAAACTTTACACACATGCATTAAACCCCGTTTTCACAGATCCAGGGTCAAAGTCATTGAAACCAATTAGAACTGTTCACTTTACGTTCTCAGGCCTCTGATGCGAGATGTTCCTTCCCCTGCTGGGATGAGCCTGCGCTCAAGGCAACCTTTGACATCACCCTCGTGGCACCAAGAACAGAGTGGCCCTGTCCAACATGGTATGAATCTGCAACATCTTAATCCTGAGGGAATGGACTGTGACTGGTGCACTTCTAAGAGGGGGGGGGGGAGATTTTAACATGGGGGAATTTGTTAATATTTTAAATTCACTTAATTTTAAATACTAAAAATAAGAATATCTAATAACCAGGAGTTGCACCTTAATGATTGAGGTTTGGCGATTGGGCGGGCATGTAGGTGGCATCAAAGAGGTGGTTTTGGTCGTAAATTACTTAAGTTGGCATAGACCAATCTTGCTGAAACTTTGGATGTTGCAAGCTTGTATGGAGCCTTGCTTGAGATTGTATTAATGACATGTCAGTTCAATGTCAAGATCACTGTTGCTAAAAACAGAAAGGCAGTTTTTGCTAAATAACTTGAGGTGGATGGAGATATTGTACTGCCATTTTGTGTGTAGGCATCTTTTCATCTTTTCAGACCTGGATTGGAATTGCATTTGGGACCAGCTGGGTCAAGGTCACTGTTACTAAAAATAGAAAAACAGCAAACATGTTTCTGCTCAATAACTTTTTGACCAATCTTGATAAAACTTCGGATAGAATATAGCAAGCATGCATGAAGGCCTCACTTGAGATTGTTTATGGAGAATGTAAAAGTCAAGGTCACTATCAATAAAAAAACAGAAATTTTGTTTTCGATAAATAACTTTTACTTTTATTCAGGTATTGCATTGACAGTTTGAATGTATGCAGCTTTTATGCAGACCAAGCATGGGAGTTTATTTGAGGCCAGTCAGGTGAAAAGTGAAAAAGCTCTTTTTGCTTAATACCTTGAAAATGAATGGAGATATTGTGCTGCAATTTATTGTGTAGGTAACTTACATGTATGCCTAGAATGTGATTGCATTTGGGACAAGTTACGTCTAGCTAAAATTCACTGTTTCTAAAAGTAGGAACACTTTTGTTCTGCTCAGTAGCTTAAGTTATTATGGGGGTATTGTTCTGAAATGTTCTGTGTTGGTAGCTTACATGCAGACCTTGCTTGGCATTGCACAATTATTTAATTGATAATTTTAAATTTAAATTTTAAAACCTGGTTTTGTGGTGTTGACATTTTTCTCGTTTTATCGATATAGGTTTATTTTTTTTAGTGTACATTTAAATAAGATTTTATTTATTAAATACATTTCCTTAACATGGCTGGCTCTGTCCTAAACATGTCTTAGAAATAATTTACCTTATTTTCTCACAACTTGTCTCATTTTGAATATTGAGGAAGACCAAATGTAGATATTTGTAGCCATTGGCTCATTAGGGTAGTGAAAGAGTAAGCTTAGTATAGTACAGTCACATAAACAATCAAGTAGGTAATTTGGATCTTTTACACCCAATATTGCTGCTTCTTCCTGTAGGTGCGCGATGATGATCTGAAATATTAACTATTTGATGCTATATTCTTAAATCTTTTTGTAAAAAGAAGGGATGTAGTTGATGCGTGTTCGTAATTTCATTTCATCGTGCCTCAAAAAGTTGTAACTCTGTTGCTCTGGTCTCCTTCCTACCATTGAGTAATTAAATAGTAATTCAATTGAATGCGTTTTAATTTCTTATTATTACTGTTTAATTTGAGTTGCAATGCTATGAGGTTAACTTTTATTTACACTTATATGTATCATGAATATTGCTGGGCCAAGTGTGAGGTTGAGCGCTCTATAACCGGTTTAAACCGTCAGTGCTTAGCATTGACCGTTCCAAGGCGGTGACCTCAGCTTTATTCTACTATGTGTATATGTTGTTACGTTTTGTGCCGTACTGTACCGTTTTGGCAATTGGTTCCTTGCCATAAATAAAGGACCACGAAGGTGTGTATGATAGAAATGCAATACTGCTGCAGCTTCTGGAGTTTCACTTCTTAATATTAAATATATATTTACTAAGTTATGCTGCGTAGGTGCCCATGCTCTCAACAATTGGAACTTTTTTATGTTTAAAACGTCAACAACGAAGTACTAATAATTACTTTAATAAACACTTTTTACTATGTATTGAACATATATTTTTTCGAAATGATTTATAATATTGATTAATTTCCCATATATGTTATATTACCAGTGGTTTATGTATGCAAATGTAAATGATGTTTATTTAAATGTGGTAAACATGGTAAAATAAATGAAAGAAAAAGAGAAAAGTAATGCTGTGTTGCTACAGCCGGTTGTTTCAGAGATGGACGACCCGCAGACAGCAGCCTGAAGGTGGTCAAGTACAGCCGGTCTCCCATCATGTCCACCTACCTCCAAGCGTTTGTTGTGGGCGAGTATGACCACGTAGAGGCCAGAGACGAGGATGCCTTATACGTGTCTACACGCCCGTCGGCAAGAAGGAACAGGGGCAGTTTGCACTGGATGTGAGTTTTACCCAATCCATGAGCCTCATTCTGGGAAAACTGGTCTTAATGCATGAGCGTAAAGTGTTGTCACAGATTTGCCTGTGCAGTCCTCAAAGGCTAATCAGGGTGGACTCTTTCCGCAAAAACCGGATTTTCACTAAAAAAAAAACTTCCTTTCAACGAAATATACCATAAAAGCAGAAAGTTTCGTCCCTGATAAGCTTGTGTGGACTGCACAGTCTAATCGGGAATGACACTAAAGGCATATGCATTTAACCCAGTTTTCTCATAACGAGACATACATAATTCAGCAGTGTCATCATTGACAAATTTTCTGAATCTCAGTGATCTAGCCATGTGTCTAGCCCCTCTCCCCCTTTAATGTTTACGCTAATTCATATGTAGAAAATATGTGTAAATCTGTGCTTCTAAAAGAAACATTTTGCTTGTATTCTGTGGCTTTTTAGCCAATATAAGGGGGAAATGTTGCTAACCAGTTAAAAAAATAGATTTTCCCTGTTTTACCGTTATATTACCAATTTTGTTTTTCAAAACGTACATTTTTACAAAAAAAAAATACTTTGCGAGTTTATGAACACTTTACAGCAATTGTTTTCAACATATTGAGAAAGGAAGCTATATCAATCTTGAACTGTTATTTGTGCCTAAACTGGATGCAAATTCCAATTGAGTACTTATGATACACACAGGTTGCCGTGAAGACGCTGCCATTTTACAAAAACTATTTCAACATCGCTTACCCACTTCCCAAACTGGACCTTATTGCCATAGCTGTCTTTGCTGCAGGTATTTTGGCAATCATTTTCATGTACATAAATTAAAGGTATTTTAAGTATTTAAAAATACAGATCACTTTAAGTCAGTATTTATTTAATGATCGCTTCACCTGTAAGTTGACCTTTTTAGTAGCTTTAAGTAATTAATTTCTTTATATTTTATGCAAAGTTTGTTTTGCCCCATGACACTAATAGTTAACACAGAAAATAAGTAGAAGTAATAAAAATCGTTTTGAATAAAATGTACATTAAGAACTGCTCTACATCCACACTCTTGATAATAGCAATGTAGTGTAGGAAAATTCCAATTTTGTTGGGTGTGTTTTAATTTCTCAATGCTAATGAATATATAATATATAATGGTTACTGGATGAATAATGAATAGTGAAGGGAGATTATGGATTATACTGAGTCAATAAAATATAGGAGACCTGGGCCATGGTTCGTGTGTCAATATAACGGCCGGATGTGCTCTCTGGACTATCACCATAGTGACCCATATAGGGAGACTTCCCTCCTTGGCACATGTCTGTGTTGATTATGCAGGGCGTTTTTTCTTGATTTAGGGAAAGAGCATGGCCTTCCATTTTGGAAAAAAATATAGACAAAACTAAAAAAGGGGAAGAAATTTCCCAAATTAAGCTTGACATTTGGGGAACATTGCATCATTTTAAAGAAAGTCTCTTAGGGGAAGGGGCATTTCTTTTGGGGGAAGGGTCCTATATAAGGCCTTTTCTAAAGAGGGAAAAAAGCCCTGTTCTGTCTGTAAGGGCCATGGAGAACTGGGGCCTGGTGACGTACAGGGAGACCGCCCTTCTCATTGACCCCAAGAACTCCTCCTCCACGGCCAAGCAGTGGGTGGCGCTGGTGGTGGGGAATGAACCTTGTTACCATGGTAAGAACAATAGATTATACATTGTAGCTTACGCTAGAATGTCTCATTAAATTCACACAATCTGTTGCTTTACAACAATGCTAAATTAGTTTTAGCCCAGCATAAAAATAATAATGTGCTTATTTACTCATTATACATCTTTTGGTACTACTTTTTCACTCAATCTTAGCTATTTTTTGTGTGCAAACCTTTCTGATGTTCATTCATTTCATTATTTTTAAGTATTTTTCTTTTGCAAAAATATTAACCTATCATATGTTTTGCAAACATCACGGAAATGGGATACCTATGCCAGTGTTTTCACATCAAAGAAAACATCATAGCTTAAGCAACTTGCAATTGTAATTTTAACGAATTGCCAGCTTAAGTGTTGTGTAAATGCACTAAAGCAGCGTTTTAACTGTCAATGGAATATTTCCTAATGTTTGTTTTAACACCATCACCATTGATTCATAATTTTCAAGAGTTAATAGACCAATAAATCAAAGAAAAACACTAATTGTGTATCGCTCTGGGAAAACGGGTTTATTGCATGATCCTAAAGTGTCGTCCCAGATTAGCCTGTGCAGTCTACACAGGCTAATCAGGAACAACACTTTCTGCTCAAACTGGACTTCCTTTAAATGAAAAATACCATAGTAGGGTACTAAAAAAATGGAAGTATCAGTATATTATTCTCCAACCCTCCATTACATGATGCTAGTTAGAGAAAAGATGTAAATATCAACATTTAGGACTTGCTCAACTCTTTTAAAGTTTTTAAAACAGGAAGTGTTGAATATATGCATATGCTGATAGTAGCCATCACATGATGTTGCATTTTGTAATGTTGCACAAACGCTAATACTTTACCACATGCATTTAGCCCAGTTTTCCAAGAGTGAGGCTCAATTATTGATCACAAATGTTTCTCTGACAGGAATGGTGGACACACATGTGGCTTAACGAGGGCTTTGCCTCCTGGATAGAGTACCTTTGTGTGGATCACTCTTTCCCGGAGTTTGACATCTGGACGCAGTTTGTAAATCAGGATCTGGGGCGCATCCTTGAACTTGACGCTCTACACACGAGCCATCCGATTGAGGTGAGCTCTCAGGGTTTTTTTTCATTCTAAGAGAATGGCTGTTTTTCACAAATTTGAGAATTTCGCGACTCAAATTTTCACAATTACAAAAAGATTGTGACTCATTTATACAATTTTGAACAGTTTGCGAATCATTTTTTTCACAAAATGAAGGGGCCAAGGGGGCTTCACCACAAAAATTGGAAAAAAAAAAGACCTGGCATTTGTGGTTGCAGGCTTCTTGACGTGTTATACATGTGGTTGTCGTAGATGATTGGCGTCAAACATGACCTGTTACCTTTTAAGCTTATTTTACTATAAAATCTTAACGCCCAGTCTCACTATCACATTTTGCGATGCCGGTGGAGCCCCGGTGCGTGATCCGGGGTCTACCGGGATGAACCGGGGCTCCACCGGGGACGTCCGGGATGAACCGGGGACAACAGGGGCTCCACCTGAAAACTATTAAAATGTTTAATTCCTCCGGGATGAACCGGGGCTCCACCGGCTTGTTATGTCACCGGGACTCTGCCGGGACGCCACCGGCCTTCACCGGGGCTCCAACGGGACGCTACCGGCTACGACCGGGGCACTTCCGGCTACGACCGGGACTCACCGGGGCGTCATCGGGATAAACCGTAGCTCTACCGGGGCTGACCGCGACTCTGCCAGGATGTAAACCGGGGCAGTACCGGGGCAGCACCGGGAATATATGTGACCGCGCTAAAAAAAATAACCATCGATCATCCCGGTAGTCGCCGGTCGACCGGCTCTATCAAACCGGGATGAACCGGGGCTACACCGGCAATAGTGAGACTTGGGCTTTACAATGAAGGCAATATCAGTGGAAAACGGAGTGTAGAGATCTGTACACCATAACTACGGTGCCTATACCACATGACTTTTTTAAGAACTGTGTTGGGAGAATACTATCAACATCAGGTACAATTTTAAAGGATGTCTTTTTTAATATTTCACCATTTTTAATGGGATACAGTGCAGAGCCCACTCATTCGTGAGAGTTTTCTATCGTGTTTTTTTTTTAACAAATAAGTATTTTTTCAGTAAAGTGCAACCGCGCGTTTGAACCGTTTTAAAAATGTTGGATCAGTGTGGGGACTTCATATTACAAACGCGCTGTTGCACTTAACTGAAAAACACTTTCCGCTTTTATGGAATTTTTTGTTAAAAGCAAGTCACTTCTAAACAAAAATTGAGTCTAGACTAAAAGTGTTGTCCCAGATGAGCCTGTGTTGACTGCACAGGCTAATCTGGGGCGACATGTTACACACATGCATTAAGCCTTGTTTTCCCTATATATGTTTTTAGGCCCCCAGATCGAATGATCGGGGGTGTATTGTTTTTGGCCTGTCTGTCATTGTATGTGTGTGTCTGTGTGTGTGTCTGCCCTAAAACTTTAACCTTGGTCATAACTTTTGCAATATTGATGATAGCAACTTGATATTTGGCATGCATGTGTATATCATGGAGCTGCACATTTTGAGTGGTGAAAGGTCAAGGTCATCCTTCAAGGTCAAAGGTCAAATATATGGCTTTAAAACGCAGTAGGGGGCATTGTGTTTCACAAACACAGCTCTTGTTCTAACATATCTTGCAGGTGCCAGTGGGAGCCCCATGTGAGGTAGACGAGTTATTTGATGTGATCTCCTACAGCAAGGGAGCCTCCGTTATACGCATGCTGCACGACTACATCGGGGACCAGGTGGGTGTTGCATAAGACACCTCTCATGAGTTTGCCTAGCAACGAATAAATGGAAAACATTTTACATTATAATTTTTATACACCCATTTATTCAAGTTATTGACCTCAGTTTATTTTGTATGTCCCCTTCACAGAACGCTGCAAATGTCTGTCTTTCTGTTCATCCGAATGTCTGTCCGAAATTCCTGTCTCAGCCATAACTTTGCTACATATTGATAAATTTTAAAATAACTTTGCACAAAAGTAAACCACCACAAAAACGACTTTTTGCAAGTAACATTCCTTTCCTTATGACAAAGGTCTTATTTGGCCGTAAAACTTTTGTCTTTTGTCTGGACTGTTACTTTGTTGTTAATCATGCAAAGGTCAAATTTAGCCATTATAAAGCTTGTTGGTTGCTGACTTTAGAGGATTTGGAATTTTGATTTTGGCTTAACCCTCTATTTATTTTGAGGTTAATAGGTCAAAGGTCAAGGTCATAGGGGCTTGTAACATTAAATTACAAAAGGTATCCAATAGTGTGAGTACACGTTATTCCCAAAATAATAAATCCCTAAAGCAGACTTTCTATAATGATACAACTTTGAAAATTGGACACTATGGATCTATTACAATACTGCCATTATTGAATGCGTTCAGACATTAAAATTAATTTCTTTTAGTCAGGATGTTTGCAAACAACCTTTTCCAGTCAGTTAACTATACAATGTATTGATTTTCATTGCTTTTTGATTTATAATTGTGGGGAGATATTTTCAAGTATTTGCATGTTTTGGGGAGGGGGAGCATTAATGTTTTTAAAACATCACTTGTTAAAATCATGTCTAAGTAATTATTGTTATATTCACAAATGTGGATTTTAACACAAATATACAGCCGCAAAAAACGTTCTTGGCATCAAAATGCAATACTTACAAACATGAATGTATATCGCATAAGAGTGAAGTTGATGGCCGAAATAGCATTTTATTATAATGAAAAAATTGTACATACATCGGTATTTATATAGTGTTATTGAGATAGATCCATTAATGTTGCATTCATTGTTCTTACTCTCTCTCTCTTTCTCATTCAGAATGTATATAAGTGCTGGAAGATGTCAATTTTTTTTCAGGATTACAAGAAGGGTATAAACAAATACCTGACCAAGTTTGCATACAAGAACACATTCACGGAGGACCTATGGGCCGCGCTGGGGGATGCGAGTGGCAAACCAGTAGGCGAGGTGATGACCACCTGGACCAAACAGATGGGCTTTCCAGTCATCAAGGTGTTTACGGTACGCAGCCTTTACAACAGTCTGTCAGTCTTAGATCAAATCCAGTAAAGCAGGGCTTTTTTTCCTTCTTAGAGAATGGCCGTTTTTCACAAATTTGAGAAGTTCTCAACTCAATATTGAACAGGTCACACCTCATTTTTTTCGCAAAATGAGGGGGCCAAGGCAGCTTCACAAAGATCGGAAAAAGCCCTGGCTCAAGATAACATTACAATATAAAGGACGTTCTGGTTAGGAAAAATTACGAGTGTGTAGTTTACTGGCCATCAAATAGGAATTTAGATCAAACTGCGGGTCTATCTATTGCTATTTTATTCAAGTGACAGTTACTATTTACGTTTGTGTTTGCTTTTTGTGTAATCTATAATCCTAGTCACGGCGAAAAATTGTTTTTGAATATAGTGCAATTACTCAACAATGTCTGTTTGTTTATTGAATGAAGTAACATTAAAAGGTGACTTTAACGTTGACGCACTAAATACAATGTTACTCAGTTTGTTTATTGACTGCAGTAACATTTAGAAGTGACTTTTACGTTACCGCGCCAAATACAATCTTACTCTGTTTATTGACAGAAGTAAAATTTTGTGGTGACTTTCATGTTAACAAGCAAGTACAATGTTACATTGTACCAACACATTGATGTCGCTATTGTATGTGACAGGTTACCCAGACACAGGAAGGAGACTGTAGGGTCCTAGAGCTTATTCATTGTAATAGTATTTCCATAGATTAAGTTAAATACAAGTTAGTACAGGTAATGTTGACGGCCTGAGTTTGTCAACATTACCTGACACTAACTTTTATTAAACTTAATCTATGAAAATACTATTACAATGAATATACTACCAGGTATTTCCATACTGAACACCTGTTAAATAAATTCAATTTCATTGCATAATTAAAACATGCACAACACATGGTGTATCAGGCTTATACTTGCCAGCTATAGCTAAAGTTTACCTTCCTTGGTTTTGCCGTCAGCGTTGAACTTCTCTTGCGTGAGCTCTAGGACCCTACAGTCTCCTTCCTGTGTCTGGGTAACCTGTCACATACAATAGCGATATCAATGTGTTGGCACAATGTAACATTGTACTTGCTTATTAACATGAAGGTCACCTCTAAATGTTTCTTCTTCAAGTCGTCAACTGATTCCTATATTCCTATTTTCCTATATTTTGGAGAATTTTCCCATATTTTTCAAAACCTCCTATATTTCCTATATTTTCCTATACTTTTTACTTTTTTCCTCTATTTCGTTCTGAAAATTTCCTCTTTAAAAATAATTGGAATGGCTAGTGTGTAGTATTTTATACAGATTTATGCATTCATGTAAAACACAAACGTGAAAATGTTCACGCAGCAATGCAACTCATACAGAAAAACTTCAAAATTTATAGTTCGCTGTATTTGTCTCGCGGATTTAAGCCGCAAAACGGGTAAAACAACTTTTACTGTGCCTCACACGTATTAATTACCTACTTTTAATATCATACTGATCAACACTATGAGATCACTTACATAAAAAACACTACCTCGTTAACTGAGGTTATTTGTCTCTTATGTACATTAGCTGACAAAACTTGTCTATGCTTTCCGGGAAACGAATATTGTTTCCACATTGAATTAAAGGGACTGTGACATCTAAAGTGTATTCATAGATATAACAAAGTATGGAATAAAATATGAAAATACGCCTTTACTTAGACATATCTTATCAAATATAACACAATACAAAATGATGAATGTTAAATTTAATAACAGTTGGAAATCCGATGGTACCGGTAGGTTAATGTCAGACTCCTCGGGGTTGTAGTAACCCAGGTCACTGTGGTGTTCCTTGATTCATTCATGGGTAAATCCTGGCATATATCTAATAAACTGTCCTCCAAGTAATCGTTTACCGGTTCAGAAGAACGCATTTGTTTCTTCGGAATACCGCATGGCAGAGTTATTCGAACCTGAGTCTTTCAATAGAAATATCTAAATCTTGATTTTCGAATTCCACAAAACACTCAGTATTTTCATTGAAATATTGGTATTTATAATTTTCATGTTTTCCGAATTGTAATTTCTATTTTGTTTTTTGTTTTTGTAACATAAGTTACAGATTGTCCTTGCGGTGATGTTTGTTCATTTGATTTTTGCGCCAAAGGGGAGTGTAGAAAAAAAACAGCTTGGTGTTTTGGTGACAGGAGACGTTGACGCTTTGAAGTTTTTGGTGTATAGTTAACCTTTTTTTTGCATACATAACTGGTGTTTAAACAAGCATAGTCGTTTAGCTGCAGGTGATTTAATAGGCGTTTTGTTCGATCAGATTGTACAACAATACACCATTCAATTTAGACCTTTTTTTACAGGCTAAGTCGACTCTTGATTTTGTAACGTACCCTTCTTCAAAAACGTCCCCTGAAATGTCAATTGGTAAAGAATTAAGATGTGTTTCCGGTTACACGACGTGCAAAACAAAAATGCTTCGACTTAAGAAAACTTTCTTGAGGTGATTTTTGGACATTTGCTTTGATACCGTTACTTTCACAAATGTTTTATCATAAAACTTTTTCATAATTCTGTGTTTTATCTCAAAGTTAACTATACACTTTATAAAATAATTTATATGTCGACTACCTATCATACCCGTTTAATACCAGAAACAAGCATTTGTGTTCGCCTTAATAACAGTTAAACAGCACAAATGAAAACATCCGGGTAAATCATTTTAATATGGTAACACAAAAGACATAAAATAGAACAGAGCTGTTCTGTTCTGTTCTGTTACGAAATAAAATAATATTCTAAAAAGAAATTTAAAAACTATTTCAGAAACAGTGACGATATACATTTTTTTCTTCCCAGTCAAGATTTTATCAATCATGTATTCATGTTTATAATAATATAATAGATAAACTTTGAGGTAAATTTAAACTTATTTTTATGTGTAACTACTAGTATATTATATTAGAAAGGAAAGTGGAATTTGAATAATTTAAACTAAAAGTGAACTACGGAATGCAAGTAAGTAATTAACATGGACGTTCTAACGATATTTGCGCAAAACGGCAAAACAGTATTATACAGTATTTAAAAATGAATTGCTTATAATAAGAACAATGTGTATATTCCGCCTGTACAATAGAATTGTCTTTATATGAACCAAATAAAAACAGTTGCATTTCCCTGGAACATTTGACTTTTTATCATAAGTGGCCATCTATAATATGAACGATGGTATCTTTAAACACAGAAGGCTAAGTTTTGAGAAATGGGATGGTAACTGCACAAACAGATCTTAATATAAATACATTAATGCCTTGCATATGATTTAAGATATAGAATTTATATCCACTTTTCATTATTGCCTTGAGCAATACAATGATTAAGGGCTATTGAATGGCCAATCTAAGTATTCCAAGTATACTGACAAAACATTGTCCTTATTTCAGGACTAACCTGGGCTCATGTACACATACCAAGTGTCCTTTTTGCATAAACAACACTTACGGAAAGTGGGGTTACTATGCTCAACAGTTATGAAAATGGGGGTTAATTTTCGAATTTTGATGCATATAGTGCGATTGCCTTTTGTAAGCATCAAGGTGTTCAGGCAAGGGACACTATGATGGTTCTTGAGTCCACCTTTCCATGAAAACTGATAAGTAAACCTTATATATGACCTTAAAATAAAATTACAATGAGCCGTGTCAATCGTTAAAAATCAGACACTTGCGTATTAAGTCGTCAATAACTTGTTTAATATTGATAATGAAGCTACATGATTTATACCGAGGTTAAATGGCTATCAGTATCACATCTTGTGCGTAAGGATAATGTCGAATAAGCATGGTAACTGTACAAATCTTTCAAAATTTCAGGCGGAAATATCGAAATATCAGCCGTTGGCCGCCATTTTGAACAATAGTTAATATTTTTCTCACTTACGCCACAACAATTGCTTGCGAACGATCTACCCCCTGTATATGCTACATCGTCAAACCTAGATTAGATTTCGCAACCCGAGACCCTAACTATTGGTATGTAACCTGACAGTATGTTAAAACCACAGGTAAACAATGTTCGGTACGTAATACTTTGAAGCTCATTTACTTCCGCCGAGTAATTATTTAGTGTAGTTGCACAGGCGTACATGAGGAATATATTTTTATTTTCGTACTGTAGTGTTAAAAACAATCAAATGATGTATCGGATTTTTTGAAGCTACGTTTTATAAAAACAACTAACTAGTTAAGATCCGGGTAATAGGAGCGTCGTTGCGTAGGATAAACGTTCGACCACGAGTGCACTGTCAAGTACGGTTAAGATCCGGGTAATAGGAGCGTCGTTGCGTAGGATAAACGTTCGACCACGAGTGCACTGTCAAGTACGGATTTATAAAAGCTGGTTAATACCATGGTAATAACATTTTCATACTTTGTATTTAGAACGATATTGTACAGATTTTATAACTATCTAACCGGAACGGTACCAACACTTACGTTTTGTGCCATCTACTGCGTACATTTGACACATTTCGAATTTAAATGTGGTGTAAAGATAACAAACGAGACCCTGTTCAACGGTAATTCAAATCGTTCAGGTCCGCTGCATGTGTAGGTAAACAGTGCTAAACTTAGATTTAAACAAATACAACTTAAAAAAAACTTCTTCTCGGAAACAACAAGGGTTAGAATTTTAATACTTGGCTTGTATCATCGTACAGTAACCATCTACTTATCTTGGTTGAATCAATCCCCTTAGAACCAAACTGGCCTGCCCCAGTTGTCGCATGATTGATTTAGACTTATATTCAAAATTACTTAACAAATCTTCTTTGAACTTGCAAAGGCTTGTTATTGCATATTAGGTGTTTATTAACTTATAGTGGTCGTCTATTAATTATCATGTTCGAATCATAACCTCGGGTCCAAATTGACCATGCTCTTAAGCAGTTCATTTTTTGGAGCACGCCGCTTCCGCCTCTCTCTCTTTATCAGCCTATGGTAATGTGCCTTGCATTCCAAACATGTACTCTTTTTAAGTTGAGGAACAATTTAAACATGACGAATTTCATTTCTATTCAAAATGTTCTCTTAATCCCCGACTTTTAAAATATATAAACAAATATATAATGTAGTGTATATGAACAGATTTGTCCAACTCATATATTTCCTCCTTTTTACGAATTTAAAAACTAAGATTGGTATAGTAAGTGATCTTCAACTACATACAGATGCATAAGTATAAAATAATTATTGTTTGATACAACATAAAGAAGTGAAACTCCAGAAGCTGCAGCAGTATTAAAAACTAAAGTACTTTCGAGCAATTTAAGTGTCTAATAAACACAGCCACTGAAAGCAGACATTCACGCAGTGTTAAATATGCTACACGCATGAGTATAATCGATTGGTTATCGTATTTCGTTTATCAAGTCAAGTGGATCGAAGTGATGTAAGTCTGAATACAGCATGTTAAAATCCCACATGCCATGCTTTGCATAGATCATTTGTTTGACAATGGCCCGATACACATTCATTTATGTTGGCCCGTTCTTTACTCCCGTGTCTAAATGTTTGACTATCTACTTGCCTTAAATAAAGGACTTCGTAGCGATGATTATACTAATCAAACTAGATCTTTTGCTTCGATCCGCTATATCATTGTTTGCTGAATTGTAAGGCACTAAACGGCCAATATGAAATTAACGATTAGCCATTTAATTATTGCTCAACGTATGGATCGACCTCAACGCACAATACAATAATCTGTATTTGTGTAATATTGGAAACTATATCGGTTAACCTTAATCAGAATTCTCAACTATTATTTCGTTAATTTTCGATGTCCTGTTGGTGATATTTTCTTAAAACGTAAATAATATGCATCTATTATTCAGCCGAAAATTAAACGTGATTGGTTTTTTCAAAACTTATGTATGTGTGCGTGCATGCGTGCGTGTGTGTTTGTGTGTGAGAGAGAAAAAAAAACTGACCTCAAGACCTTTGATATTGTTATTAATATGCTTGAATAAGTTTGTGTAAAATTGAAAAAAAAAAGCTGAACTTGTAAACCGTTATTGAAGCGGGTTTAACAACTGGAAAATCCAATGGTTTGGTTATTACGGGAACTCAAGGCAATAGAGAAATTAATAGACATAATAATGAACACATAATATTTTTTTTCAGAATTGACACAAATTGGTTTCTGACCCAATTCCACATGAAAAGCAGTTTTGAGTTCATATTTACCAACTTTAACAAAATCTAGCCTCCCAGTTTTTAAAAGCAAATATTTAAATATCGTTTTTGTCTTCCATATACTAGCCATATACGTATTGATGATTATGATCGTTGATTCATATAAGTTAGTAAAACATGGAAATGGAAATCCACCAATGAAATTTACCTAACAAGAAGACGTCCGAGAGATATATTTGCATAGTGTGCATTTACCTTGGTGTCCATACGTTCGTGTAACACAAGACACAAGACCCCAAACCTTATACTGTATGCCCACTCAAAATAAATAAAGGCATTTCCACATTGACAAATAAATTCACTTCATTGCAAAGAAGGATTTATAAAATGAACCATATTATACTCACTTATATCAATACTCACACCAATACTACCACACCATGATTTGCGCTCATTAAATTTCAATTATCTGGTGTATCCGATTGTAAAAAAAAATCAAAGTGTAACAGTCCTTTAGCGTTTGTCTATCTCATGAACGTTCGGTTACAGTAGCCTGATCCCTGATCCTTTGGCGACATCCACTTGTTCTACGCGTATTGATTAACAACAGCAAGAAATGCTCAATAATTACTACACAAGCCAACTTTATCAGTTACATATTTATAATAATGTGTTAATGTATTAAATTACGTAAACACATTTTAATATTATATCTTTGAACAAAACAAAACATATAAATGGAAAAATACAAAAAGATAAATTGAATTTAATGGCCATATGGCGCATTTCAATTTACACCAGACTAGCAGAAGTGTAAATAAAACCTCAGCTATAGACTAGCACTACAACTGAGGCATGTCGCGGAGGCAACCGAAAGTACTGCCCTTAAGATAGCCCCAACCCCATTAGCACTATTGATTTAGCTTCTCGTTCATGCAATCATCGCCACCATATAATGCACCACATTCTATGCTACTTCGCAAGAGCTCCGCAAAGTGCTCACATTTATTAATGCAATTCATATTTCAACGAATGGCTGGTTCGAAAATATATATTATACACGCGCAATCGCTATGGCCACCGCAAACGGCCAAAACAATTATAGGTACGCCGTACAGTAGATTGTCAAGTTCAATTATAGTAAAATATTCGCAATGCCACAATAATTTCCAAAGCCAAAAATAATCCAGGTACTCCTAAGCACGCCGTGTCATCGAGCGATTACTAGAACACTCATACTATACCGAAAATAAGTTTGAAAGCATTTCTGCCATCCTCACACAAACTAGCACTACGTGATAGATGACGACAACATGCTAAGTTTACCTCCCCCGGACGTATGAATATCATTATATAGTTACATATTTTTACTTTGAATGCTTCCGATCACCTCCAAGACATACAATTTCCGCCACAAAATAAATTTATTTATTTTCCCCCAAGTTCTATGACATGTTTCAAAGTAATTTTAATAAACACTCGCGCACTGAATCTAAATTCATGTCGAGTCCGACGTCAGATAAATGAACGCCATCATTTCTAAATAAAACCTAGTATTCCCAAGTCAATGTCGATTTTTAAGAATCCCCTCCTATAACGCGCATCATTTAATGATTCACACGTTTCCGTTTTTTGTCTATTGGTTTGTTTTCCGTTTCCTGAGCCCTCCAATTACATATAGGCAAAATGTTTGTCCATACTATAATGCTCTCTGGAGATTCCCTATACATATATTCTATGGATTCTTGAATATGTTTCAAGGAGACTTGAAGGTAATGCCGGACCAAATAATTACCCCCCAGGTGGACTACTTGTACCTTCAGTGGCATCCGGAATAGAGCGGGGAGCTGCATTTGGTGTACGGCGTCTGCGCACCACATACCGCAAACGCCCATCCATACCACTCGTGTCCCACCCGGAAGGTTCAGGTCCTGCATCCCTCGCGACTCAGCCCGCTGACCGTGCCTGTAGGGGATAGAATCTCTTATAATTTAAACTTCTGAAATGATATTTATAGAGGAGCAGTTACCTAATACATGACATACACGCATTCCAGTTCCACCTGCCTATCCGTATTATTTGATCGCCTGACGACCATGTACTTGCTAAATGTGTAGCTCTGCCTATTCTAAAACTGTGTGATTTAAAAATGATGCAATCAAAACCAGACTGTATTAAACACTTTTTAAGTACTGCTGAAAATTGATAACGCGTGACTGGTTTATAGTTATTGTGCACAAAAAGCTGACCCGATATTACGGGCCGAATGACAAATTATACTTTGCAAACTGGGCATATTAATTTATTTGTTTTACAATGATTTCTTAAGTTAACAGGATTTCCTAACTGAGTAGTTTTTTATTGTATTAAACATATCAAAACCTGCTGATGACCGGCGGCCAGCCGCACGTCTTCAAACAAAAGTGAACAATTGCCATAATGTGTAAAAACTTATTCGCTGATTCTGAATAAACCAACAAATACCAACGTGATGATAGCCTTGAACAATACAGATTCAAATTTATCATGAGCGACCATTGAAAGACTTGAACATATTTTGTTCCAACATAGAGATCGTTATAGGGGCTCTTTTATCCACGACAGGCCTCTGCCTGCGACAACCCAAAAGTATTTTGCTTACAACAAATATGTCCGAAATGCAGAACCAACCGTTAATCCTATGATAAAATGACAACCCCGATATGCATGTAGTTATAGAATCCGGCGAAGAATTCTTCTCAAAACAATACGTAACAAACATAATTACATGGCTATAGGGAGCTGGCCATACTACAGCTAACCTATACAACTCCATGAATTTATTTAATGAACATATCGCCGTTTTATATGCTAATTGCGTGTTTTTAGAAATGCCTGCTAGTACCAATTCTTTAGCTCACTATTGAATATATTCCATAGATAGGCTGACAATGGAGTTGCTGCCGTGTCCGCCAACGGGGCCAGTCTCCAAAAACGCTCTTGCTGAAACCATGATAGTGCATCTGAAACATCGTTTTTGCTACCGGGGATATGGTCAGTTTTTAATAGACAATTGTGAGAAATTCCTTGCATGGTAAATACTCTCAATAAAGCACGAACGCGAACTAACGTGGACGACATCGAATTCAAAATGTAAACAACGGCTTTATTGTCACAATGAAAGAGAATTTTCTTGTAAGCCTTGTGTCACCGAACACGACCTTGGTCACCACTATAATAATAATAATAACTTTATTTCATGACGAATTCACATTAAGAAATAATTTCTTTTTTACAATGTGGTCTTCAGTAACATAACACAAGTATATATTTTGAAACATGCATACGAACATACAAGTGAAAAAATGAACTATACAGTTAAATGTTATTATAACTTCCTTATCAATTCCGACGACGTGGACTACGACGAAGTCGTCATTGATACTACAAAATATACAAAATATGATACAAAAATCAGGCTTTCAAAATAAATCACATCAGACACATCACAACAAGGTATTAACATTTGTTTGTAGGTATTCTTTAAACTTTATTTTTAATGTTGTATTCGAAGACACTTGTCGGATGCTTATTGGAATGAAATTCCATACGGTTCGTGCACGAAACGAAAACGTTCGTTTTCGATAAATGGAATAGATGATATATCAGTGTGGGTGGTGGATCTAAGAGCGTACACATTGTTATTTGAGATATGAAGAACATTAGTCAAATAAGAGGGCATTGCGCATATTACAAACGTATGAACAATAGATCCAATTAGGAAAGTACTTCTGCTATTAAATGTTAACCAACCAAGTTGTTTGAATAAGGGAGCTGAAGGAGTTAAATATGGTTTATTCAGTATTATTTTAGCAGCTCGTTTTTGTATCGAATGTATTTTACGTAAGTGTGAATGTGTTGCTGAACACCATAATGCGCAACAATAATCCATAGTCGTTAATATATATGGGTTGTAAAATAGTTTCTTTGTTAATAAAAGAGTTAAATCGTTTTAATAAGGCCAGTTTAAAGTTAAGTTTACGACATACAATGTTTATGTGCGATTGACATGTAAGATGCTCATCAATCGTAACTCCTAGTCAATTAAATTCTTTGATTTGTTCAAGGATAATGCCATTAATATTAAGTCTAAGATTGTCAGTAGAACTACGAGCTTTTGATAAAATCATACATTTAGTTTTGTTTGTATGAATTGACATGTTTTTTTAAGGAGCACCATGTTGCTATAGTGTCCAAATCGTTTTGCAAATTTAATTGTATATTTTGAATGTTATAATCCGATACGTGTAATGTTGGATAATCTGCGTAAAGATCAATTGTTGAGTTTTTAACGAAGAACGGGATGTCATTAATGTAAATAAAATATGCCCAAGTATAGAGCCTTGATGTATTGAAACGACGATTTTCTGGAACCTATTTTTATACACTGTCTTCTATTAGAAAGATAAGACTTCATCAAAGCAAGAGCATTGTCAGAAAAATGGTACATGCTGAGTTTGTCAAGTAAAATGTCATTATCTACTAAATCGAATGCTTTCCGGAGATCCAGGAAAATTGATCCAACCATGCGACCTATATAGGAACAATAGGAAACACTTCCAGCAATGTTATATCTTTTGAAGCTTTTTTCCAAACCCAGTCCGCATGCCACTTATCTTGGCATCACTGGCCGTTAAACCAGATACCAAAACCTATACCACCCGAACTATTAGTAAAGAACTTGATGTCGTCATTTTATAGCCAATATCGATCGTGAAAAACTGAAACCCCGTTTAAATGTTCAAAGAAATCAAGCTACATAATTAAGTCACACCTCATGGCATTTGTGATTCTTACGTGATGGTGTCATTGTTTTATTCCGCATGGAGCGTTAATCAGACGTCTGCAAAAGGGTCTTCCAATAACAATTGCCCGACAACAAAAATGTAATGAGCCTATGAGAGACTGCATTACTTCAACTTAACCTTTTTAATGTTAAGAACAACGTTATTTTTTCCGACAATCTCTTTTTTTTTTTATCTGCGTGGAACCCCCCNAAAAAAAAATAAAACAACAACAACATATTAACAGTGTCAAATTAGAGCCGCAAAAATACTAAACACACGTGCGACGGTCCCTCCTTCTTCTCGTTAGGTAATGGAACGCCTATTTATCGCATGGCTTAAGAAAATAGTTTCATGTTCCGTTGACAACCCTGATCAGATACGTGCCCAGAGAGAAAGTCATCCAAATAATGCAAACGTTTCCAGTTTGTTAAACGGGCCTTGATAACATACTGTAGAAATTTCGAAAACGTTTCAAACTATTTAGGAAAAATACTGCAACCAAAAGCCGCACATTTATAGAAATGGTATTTTTCATTAAAATAAAACCCAAACAATCCAAAGTAATAAGGATGGATTTGCAACAATCTAAATGCACACTTTATGTCCGTTTTAAACAAAAAACAATATTTGCCCGGATCCTGAATCATATAAAATGCTTCGTCAAAATCGAATAATTAACTGAACATTTTTTTTTGGATCAATATCATCATTGTTATTGAACAAGTTGAACATTATAATTTACTTGGAGTAACTGTTGACAAACATCTCACTTGGCAACTGCATATAAATAACGTCTGTCGAAAGCTCAACTCAAAGCTAGCCTTATTAAAACGGATTAAACCCTATCTTAATTATGAAACAATGATTTTTTTTTTTCAATTCATACATCTTACCACACATCAAATCAATCAATCAAATCAAATTCTTTATTTCCCCCAGTATGGAGATTTTGAACATGTTATAATAACAGTTATCTACAAATTATGATATAAGTGCATTATAAATATACAACTGCATGTGATACAATTGAAGTGCATGATAGATAACACAGTGCGTTTTTTCTCAAGTGCATGAATACTATTTACAAAGTTAAGTACTTGTTACAATTTGTATAACATAGACATATTTCACAGGCAATATCTTATACATTTTACAATAAAAATGTATGACAGTTTCAGAAATACATTGTTCTTTCTTCCGCCGAGTATGGGTTCTATTGGGGCCCCGAGCATTTTCAAGCTCATGTCAATACTGTCCATAGATTCAAGTTGATGTTTAACGTCATTTCCGAGTGCCGTGTGTATCTCGTCGAAGTAACTGTGTCTCAACGAGGACGACACTTCACATTCACACAAAACATGTGCCAGATGGTCGTAATATATGTGTTCGCATAGATCACATGTGTTCATGGCCAATTGAAAGGGCCTACACCACAGTCTTGCTATAGTTAGTTGCATTCCTCTAAAGCTGCTCGTCTTTGAAACAGAATATAAGACGGCCGGTTTAAATAATGGGTGTAAAATACGAAAAAATAGAAATTCGTTGTCGCTGGAGAGTCGTTGCTCTAAACAATTGTATTCATGCCTTAGAACAGAATGCTTCACAACGCGTTTCCAAATTGATTTTAGAGGAAAAGTCAATCCATGTTCTATACATTCATTAACAATATGATACAGATTGTGCTTTCTTAAAAGACTACAAATATCTGGAATAAAACCCCTTTGCACCAATTTATTATCAGACTTATACAATACGAATTTGCTTATAAAGAGTTTATGGGTGATTGTGTCATCGGGTAGTGACAATATCTTATGTAGGAACATTAACTTCTTTATTTCGATAGTTGCTGATAATTTGTGGAGACCAATTATTGGTTCGGCCATATCTGAGCGTGTTCTTATGGGTAGTCCTTGAATCTGCTTGGCGATGAAATGTTGGAAGCGATTTATACTAAGTATGTCGCTTTGTGTCATGTCATTCCATAATT
>VMBQ01004176.1:8501-25927 GCA_007657795.1 Dreissena rostriformis | reverse complement strand
TTTCTATAAACTGTACATATAGTGCAATTCTTGTGCGGGCTATTTCTCCCCAACTACTGACTGGAATTCAATGAAGCTTTATGGGAAGCTTAACTACCTTGAGGAGATGCGCATGTTATTAGTGGGTTCTAATTAGATGATTTATATAGAGAGTTATGGCCCTTTGAAATTTTTAAGTTGCTAAACCATCCATCGTATTATTTTGTCCAAAGTTATGCCCCTCAAGACGTTTCCTTTTATCTGAATATATAGTACACTATTGTTACAAAAAAAACTTTGGTGAGCATCACCCGTCTCCGACGGTTTCTTGTCTTGATAAGTATCCCTGTCCTCTGTGCTGCTATATCTATATGCCTCTAAAATGACCCGACTTTCCTTACTGTCACCATCCAGCCTATCTCTTATAAAGTTACATCTGTTTAAATGTAACCCTAACGGTTCTATATAAGTTCACTTCGTAATCTGGTCTGCATTTCGCATCCTTTCCCCATCGGAACTTATCCGACCACATTCCCGCGCTGAGGGTCCAGTTAGTGGTGTCGGTTATTTTTTCCGGTACCTTATTCTGTGATGACTAGCGGTTATCTCGAGCCTTAATATAGGTGCTGCCATTGTTCCTTTCAACACGCTCATCAAGAATTGCAAGTGAGTCACGTCTGTACATGTTCTCAATTTCGAATCCTTAATTGCAGGCAAGGAGTGGGGCTCCCAAGATTGTAGCAGCTATTAAATTCGGATCAATGTATACCGGATGTGCTTATTCACTCAAGCACGAATTCGAGAATGATCCGTGTCCTGTATTTGTACAAACATGGTATGGAGGAGGTCTGATACCTTTAGGAGGTAAGTTAGTAGGCAAATAAATACGTAGGCGTGCAAGTACGACCATAAGCGAGTATGTTATATAGGATATGTCATACACTTACATTACTACCAAATTCGAAGTTTCTTGCTTACGAAAATGTCTCACAGCTTTTTTCGTTGCGTGTATTTATATTTCTTAGTGTTTTTCGTCTTATGTTAACTTAAATCAGCTCTGTGCATGTATCTTTATAAATTAAGCACAACTTGCTAACGCAATTTATGTTTACCTTTGTGCTAAATTTTTGAGTAACTATAATTTTAAGTTTGGTAACAGCGACGTTACCTTTTCCATCTTGAGAAGAAATTGGTCTGGCATTATCCTTAAATTGTCGTTTATAAGTATAAGTTAAACGAGCTTCATTCAAGTATCTATAGTACTTTTTGAGAATTCGCATGACTCGATATATTCATGTTAATATTGTTTTTTGCCAAGTTGCATATGAAGGCCGGACCTAGTTTTCGTATTTGATTCAAACCACTGATTGTATTGGCATTGGTCATGCAATTGTGTTTACGACTATTCGTAAGTCGGCTAAGGTTGGCTTTACCGGAACAAATTTGAGTTTGCTGAGGTTTCTGTCAACCGAAAACAGTTAAATGCGTTTTGAAATAGCAATAATTTTATGTAGGAATACAACTTATATTTCAGAGAAGACGATTTTATTGAAAGAAATATGTTAGTATTCTCAAGCGTTTGAATAAAAAGATATATATATACTTTATTAACAATAGCGTACTCGATTTGATCGAGAGAATGCACATTCTATAGTGTTTATATAATCTATTTTATGTTTGCTAACTCCACAGTAGTCGAATCATTTCAATGTTTTTTTACTGTGGTTACATGTTGATCGGAATCAGTGAATGCGAAGGTGTTGTGTGCCAGTGTTTGTCTGTGGCCTTAACTTACCACCTTCAAATAAATAATAAAGAAAGCACAAATAATAAAATGAACACACGAACAGGTATTTAAAGAAAATTGTTTAAATTAACACACCTGCCCTGCGATGCATCTATTTGAATTAAAACAATATGATTTTTTTCTATTGAACGTTCGTTTGTTTTTTATTTTAGCTCCTACGTGTGTATTAATAAAACCCGACGGAAAAACCCTCGAAGCTTTTGGATTCGAGGCAGAGGACAAATACGGCATCCTGAGTGCAGAAGATAGCCACAAACAATGGTACTTCTTTCAAAGATCTAAGCTGATGCTATTGAACAAGGTAATGTTTGCAAAAGTATTCATTTTACAAACAAGTGAGCAAACTATCATGGATTTACATATATTAATGTGTATTACATATTATTACGAGCAGCTAGTAAACTGAGCAATTCATGCACCACAACTGAAGAGTTAAAATGCTTCTAGTTAAGTTGCCGTCTTCAAACTGTCTATAAAAAGATTGGGCATATACGAAACAATGAAACTCCAAAAAAAAATTACATGGACAGAAATCATGTTAAAAAATAGATGGGTAGATATTGAAGTTAAGTAACCCAATACCGAAATAATACATGAAAAAATAAATACAACACGACATCAAACATATAGTTAATGATAAGCTGGGGTCACCGACTTCGAAAGGTCAATAACAGAGCCGTCGAAGTTCAAACAGGTTAAATGATCAAATTTCGAACAAGGATTAATAATGATTAATATACGTGTAATATACGCGTTTTAATAAATAAAAAAAAATCTCAACAAATGGTTATTAAAATCATGAAGAAATAAATATAAATTACATTAAATTTATTTGGAACTTGATTGGTAAATGTTTTAATATTCGCTAGAGCAACATGATAACAATTGTACAAGGTACGCTGAAATGAAGTGGGTTCAAACAATTCGAACTGCACACCGAACCTCACACTTTAGTTTAGCCGAGAATTATTCACAAAACACCATGTTCTAACAAACAATATATCCATAAATAAATAAACTAATTTAAACATAAAAATATATATTCATACCCTGTAACTTTTGGCTGCACGAGATATTTGTAGATTCGGAGGCCAAAATTATAACTTTGTTTTTCACCGTTGTCTTGTTATTCCAATGCGAATTTAGTTGGATGCTCCTGTAAGGATGTACATGTTCTAAACTGCCCATAATCAACCATCATGTATATTTCACTTAATATTTCACAACGTGCATATATGTCATAAACTTATATCTAAAAGAATGGTTTGACATGCTTTTATCTGGTTAAAAGTCGCACATTCTTTTTATTATACTAGCCGATACACAAAGACACAATGTTGGATGACGAATGTGGTAAACCACTGCCTGCACTCAGAGTGTTCTCATTGGCGATCAGGTACGTGCTCTCATGCTCATGTTTTTATTAACGGCAATTATATTATAACACTTAATAGACATCACCAATTTAAACCAGCCGGCGATGATATTAGTATTTCCTAATTCAACAGTTAATTGATAGCATCTATACAGAAAAAGAAAATACTCATTGCTTATACATATCATAGAGGATATGTATTATATTGTTGGATGATTTGTGTTATAATAAATAATAAACATCAAAAAGTAGCAATTTAATGAGTATTGTAATTTATAACACGTATCGGCTGGTGTTTTTGAAAATAATATAAAATTATCTTCTAAGTGAAGGTTTACATGTACCAAACGTAATTTTAGATACATTGTAGACGACAAACTTAAAAGGTTAAAAACACTGATAACTGATTTAAATCCGAAAGACATCAAGTGGGTGCTGATTGTATCTTCTCTATGGAATGATGCAGCGAAAGATTTCATGAGACTTGCTGCTCAAGAGGTATGCAAAGACACATTTAGAATGCTTACCGTAAACGGAATTTTGTATTGTTCATATTACTTTTTAAACACATGGAGTTGAATGATTTGTTTGCAGAAGTTTGTCAAAGGCCGTTTGAGCGAATTCATGAAAAAATGACACATATATGAAAGCGTGGTGATGCGTATTTTCATGAATTTCGTTATTTCTTACCTATGACATATTTTGAAGGCAGGGCTATCAATGACGCAGATCACTATAGTAGCAAGGCCAGTGGCAGCGTCGTTTTTCAGTATAAAGGATCGGGAGCAAAAAGAGAGATTAGAATTTCTACCTGGACACAAATTCCTGGTCCTCGATGCAGGTGACTTGAAATTGTCAATGTGATGTTATGTATTCTAAACCAAAGGTATTCGATGATTATGATAATAAAGCCCGATATTTTCAATTTGACTATTTTTTAACATATTATTATATTAGTGATCATACTGTGCGAGGATTATTTTCGCAGGTCGTAAAGTTGATATCGCGGTATACAAGGTTGGTTTTGGTGGAAAACTAAAAGAAGTCTACACAGCCACTGGTGGATTATGTGGAGGGGCAATGGTGGATAAAGCTTTCGAAGATTTCCTTGAAGAGCTAACAGGTAAACTACATATATTAGTTTGAAAAGTTTCATATTATTGTAAAGACCTTCAATTCATTTCGTAAAATATTCTGACGTGTATATAAACTTATAATCGTGATGTTTTCTTTCTCAAGTTTAGCCTTTTTACCATGCACGTTACAATTCATTCAAATAATGTTACCATTCTTTAAAAGTTATATTTGACTACATTTGTAACGTTGAATGTCAACATGGTAATTTTCAAGTCTCAAGGAAGACTTTTCCAGAATTTGAGACTGATTCGTGCGTGTAGAGATCTCTTTTTGCTACAACGCTGTTATAATTTTTGTGACCTATCATCGGAGTAAGCGGTGTGTTTACTTTTTAACGTACACGGTACAGTGCTCATTCTTCAGTGGCATACGTACAAAACATTGTTCTCGGACTATGGACTACTACGTGCTTTTATAATCCCTGACTTTGGACTAAAACGGACTTGTAGAAAACACAAACAACTAACTCGTTAAGATACCCGCGCTCCGTCTAATGGCGAAGAGTCCTAAACAAGTATTTTCCCAGACTATTGTCTTTTAATGGCTTGAAGAGCACACAAGCAGATACCACGTAGATAAAGTCACGTGCCTTCTAAATTCGTCACCTGCACATGACCATTAATCCAATGCAAGAGTGTTATTCATTTTTTAATCGTTAAGTCCCCATGTTTCAGTAGCCGAAATTCACAAGCAAGAGTTCCCTAAGTATTGTCTAAAATGGGTTGGAGGGTACACACAAGGCTACCACGCTGATATACACATGTAGTCAAGTTATGTTTTAATTCGCCGCGTGCCAGTTACCATTCACACAGTGGTTTTCAATATTTGTTTAACGTAGTGTGTCCGTGTTAAAGTATCTTAACGTCCCTTTCTAAATAAGCTTTTATAACCTTTATAACGTACAATGCCATTTTTTCAGATGCCTATAGTCAGAGAAAACGATGTTAACAGTTGTATCGTGTACTTGTCTTGTAAGAACAGATACTGTCATAAGATCATACGTTAATTGTAAAACCCTTGCATACTAAACAATACAATCATGCAAACAGGTCAATGGTATTGAAACATCTCATGATAATAAACTGAAACTGAAACTGATGATGTGTTTTATAAGATTGATTTATAAATTAGATTGGTGACCTGAATTCCCTTCGCTGATATTAGCGTTACAGTTGCGCCTCTATATTAAAACCGTATGTCATTATTTCGGAAATCGTTGTCTTCAGTGCGACGTCACTGACGCAACAATACAGGCGACACTGCACCGGAAGCAGCGGCACATGTGCCTCTAGTAGGAAGGAAAGTTTTATCGAGGAGTGTCTATATTTGTTTCAATTACATACCAATGCTTACACTTGCTGTAATTGAGTGTTAAAACAGAATACGTTGTGTTTTCCTCCTCTTAAATGTCAACGGTACGTCCTGCAACTTTCAACATTTGCACACGATCACAGGACTTAGCTTTAAATACGTTTTGCATGTTCAAATTTATATTTTGTATTGGTATCATTGAAACAGTTCCTTAAGTTATATCTGAATGTAACCTTTGGCAAAGGGTATCCGATAGCTGATTATTAGACATGATTTTGATATCTCATTCCGTTATCGTACGCCAACAGTAATGATTAGATATGATAAAGGATGCATAACTATTTCAATACATCACTATAAAAGCCGAAAGAAGCGGTAGATGCCTATAGCAGTCTTGAAAGTATCACCGAGATGCCTCATAATTGTATATTATTTTTCAAAGATATGCGCGCATACGAGCTGTAAAAGCGTGTTTTCACCAGAGATTAAGTGCGAATACGCGTTTTAATCCGTAAACCTTCATCATCGGCACATGATTATTGACAGTGGGATCTACAATACAGCGATGGTCCGATGGTGAACAGTCCTTCGCCGATTTTAGCGTAACATTTGCGCTCTGTATTCAAACCAATGCTTATACGTCGGACAGAGTTGTCCCTCGTTAAGCCGCGAAAAAGGAACTGGGTCACTATTAACAATTTGTATAAATATACTGCAATAAATCTTTATGATACCCAATCTATATTAACAATGATTTTCATTGAAATATTGGTCTCTTTGGTTCATTTTAATTTACTTCTTAAGTTAGAAAATGCCAGCTCCTTATCGGCATTAGGATTAAGGAACAAGTTCATTATTCCATATTAAAACCTGATACGAAATTAGGTTATCATTTAATAAAACTAAGTAGATATATAGTGCAATTCATTTTTTTTGTTTACAAATTAAACCTTTTTTGACAATTACGTTCATTCATTTATTAGTGTCCTTGCGTCACGTTGAAATATTTTTGCAGTAAAAACATATTTCAGTACCTTTTGCGAACTGAATACGGAACCAATTCCTGAACACTTATTCAAACCGAATAAGGAACTGGGTTATAATTAAACAACGAAGTTATGTATTGCACTAAATATTATAAATACCTAACCTATATTAACTATTCTGTTGTGCTCTTTGGTTAATTATTATTTATTTTAAAGTAAACAATGCCAGTTTCGCCGTGGCGTGGTGGATATGGTGTCCACCTAGCGATCGGGTTCGATACCCACAGTGGGAGCGTTCTTTAAATCTCCCCCAAAGACACCAAGTACTGGTTCTAGTCCCAGGAAACGGACTCGAGAGCGTTTCAAATAAGCCTAAGGCTTTCGATGCAATCAAGCTAAAATAAATAGATTTCAACTAAACAATGCCAGTTCGTTATTCGGCTTGATTAAGGATAAGGAAAGGGTTCCGTTTTATTATTCAGCCGCTAAAAAAAAGGGATTTTCATTAACAAAACTCAAAAGAAAATGTATTGCAATTACAGCTTTTAATATCTAATCTACATGTATATTGATTTGCATTGATATGTGGTGCTATCTGGTTCAGTTTTATTAATGTGTGCAGTCAAAAAATGCAATTCCTTATTTGGTTTGAATAAGGAATAAGGTACGGTTTTCTTTCTTTTTTTATTACGCCGCGGGAAAGGCACTGGGTTATTATTATTTTACCCCCCTTCGAAGAAGAGGGGGTATATTGCTTTGCTCATGTCGGTCTGTCGGTCTGTCGGTTGGTCGGTCGGTCCGTCAACCAGATGGTTTCCGGATGATNTGACAGCCCATATGGGGGGCATGCATGTTTTACAAACAGCCCTTGTTTCAAATTGAGACGACATGTCGGTCAATAGCGATACATCGCTAATGTTATACTTGTTATGTACAAACCGACTTGAAATAAAATTTGTATGTATTGCAATAAATATGTTTAATAGTCGACCTACATATACAATGACTTGTTTTTATAAGTGGTACACGTTGGTTCATTTGAAGTTATCTTTAAAGGAAGAAAATGCTAGTTCCTTATTCGGCTTGGATAAGAAATAAGGAACTGTTTTATTTTTCATTATTCAACAGCAAAAAAAGGAACTGGATTACAAATAAAAACATGTATGATGCAATGAACTAGATTGCATGGTTATATCATAAACATGTAAAATAATTGTATAAATGTTATGTTTTTTTATGCGAAGTAAGTATTCAAAGTAGAAAATGTCGGTTCAATTCAAACCAGAATTATTATACAAGCGCGAAGAAGAAACAAAAGAAACATTAATATGTATCATAATACATACAGTTAATGTATGCGAGCTTTTTTTATTTACGTAATGAATGTAGTCATAATTATTCGTCAAAACCTATATCAAATAGGTTAAGCTTGATTAACGAATATAAAAATGTTGCATATACCTTATTCGAATAAGGAATAAGGAACTAGGAAAGAGGAGCCAACTTACTGCCAATGTTCGCATGGAATATTTTCACTTTTTAGCTTTACAGCAGGAACAACTTTTGTTTTCGAATTGTTCAACAGGTTTTCATTCTATTTTCAAACTGTTCAATAACGTTAAAATCACGATAGAGTATCATTAGCCATGTGCCTATGGCGCATTAAGATATTGTTTTCTACATATCATTTGGTAAGAAAACAATCAAATATGCAGTAAATGCATATTTTAGTTCATAATACATGACATGAACATACTTACTGTCGTAGTGTATCACTGGTGATGTGGTCGTAACGCATTTAAATAGCATGTGACTATATGAGCTTGTGAGCTTGTTTACCCGTCAAGAACTTATTACTTAAATTTCAGTGAAAACTTTTCAGACCTTTGGGCATTGCACATGTTAACAAAACACGCTTAATATGATTAATTGTCACTTGCACACAACGAATGTAGACGGCACGTGACAATATCAGCAGAATCGCTGTTCATGTACGTTATTTGCATTATCTGGGGAAATTTGTCACGTACACTGAAACGTGGGCACTGTGCATTTAAATTATATAAACACGCTTTATTACGATGGTGTTATCGGATTTATGAAAAGGCGCACGTGTTGGATTAAGATGACACGTGACTTTATCAACGTGGTAGCTATTTTCATACTTTTAAAGTCAGTATCATATTAGAGTCAGCAAAAAAAAAAATGGCCTGTTGGTTACTGAAACATTGGAACTGTGTACGTAAAACTTATTGTCGCGTGCACGTGATACATTTAGTGGGAAGTTGACTATAAAAAAGCTTGATACTGTTTGTGTGCTCCTCAATCCTGTATAAGGCCATAGTTACGAAAGAATTTCTTTTGTTTCGGACCACCGAAACATATGTACAGTTGACCATGATTAGTTTAGATGACATTTGGCTATGTAAGGCTTGTAGATGATGATGCACTCCACAAGCACGTATTTGTTTATGGGACTTGTTTTGCTATGAAACATGGGTACTGTACATCATAGTTAAACACAAACTCTTTAAGTAAATACAACGGCTACATTGGGTAAGTGAATACGCGCACGTGATTATTTAGACGGCTATTAAGTATATCAACGCGCTAGATGTTTGTTTCCTAAGTCCATATTAGTCAAGAGTTGTGACATTTTGCTTCATGAGAGATAGGCACTAAAGGTTAAAATAAATGTCATAGGCATGAGAGATGTCAAGACAACACATTGGTATATTTGCGTTAAAACTTTTTATGTACTTTACAGTCTCATCTTATTTGATTGTCAGGGAAAACTTCTTGAAGACTTAGCCATTGAAACATGTTCACTGTACGTTAAAAACAAATATAATAAAAACATTTAAGTGGATGTATTTAACAATGCATGTGACGTCTGTTACGGCAAGTGACTTTATCAGCGTGGTAAATGTTTCATACCGCGCAAGCCCGTCTGAGTTTATACTCTACGGTAGCAAGTGATTACAGTCGCGTTATTTGATGTTTTTATTTGGACCACGAACATTAACGACGGATCGATATACAAGCCTGGTACATAGGTAGCACTTAAAAAGCACATGTTTGGGACTTTTGTCCAATGAGACAATTAGACATGGTCATTGCACGAAAAAACAAAGCGCACAACTAGATGAAAGGTCATGTGCACATGTGACTCGATCGGCGTGGTAGCTGTTTGTATGCACTAGAACACTCTACAAGTCCATAGTCTTGGACAACTTCTATTGTTGACTTCTGGCAACTGAAACATGGGCACTTCATGTTGAAAGTGAATGTATATGCCTCATAGATTGACAGTCGACATGTGCTTGCCGAAGTTAGAGGGCGCGTGACTAAATCAGCGATGTTCCTGTTTGTGTACTATACAAGCCCGCAGTAGTTCAACGTCAGGAACAACTATTTTCTTGGACTAAAACATGGCCACTGTACATCATAAGTTAATACAAAAAGTTAACACAACTGCAAAATCGGAATAATGGGAAAGGGCACGTTATGCATTCAGACGTCGCATTACTTTATAATAGATTTTTGTGTGCTGTATACGCACGTTCTAGGTAATTATTTCCAAATACTCACATTTTGTACAATTTAAACGTAAATAAAGTAATACAAACGCTACATGGTATGAATGGTAACGTGGACGTGACGAAAGCCAGTTTGTGACCTTATCCGCGTGTTCACTGATTGTGTCATCTTCGAACCCGTATTAGTCTATAGTTCGTGGATAATCTTTGTTGGAACTCAAGGCCACTGAAATATTGACAATTTTAAAAGCCATTAAAACGCTAAATTGGATAAATTGTCTTATAATTTCAATGAATGATCACGTGCCAGTTACGTATTGACGAAATATAGCTTTACTTGAATCAATAAATGCGTTATAATGAGCTAAATACGGTACATCGATTAAATTGGTTTCATCCGATTCTAACATTTCATCCGATTTCAAGGGACGTTTTTCGACAACTGTACATCGTCTAATTCGCCTAAATTTGGTACATCTGCTAACTCAATACATATCCAGCTGGGTATAGTTTTAATATATAAACGATTCTGGTTTGTGCATATACTTTTCACGTTCTCTCTTTATAAGTATAAGTGAGTGAGTTATAGACTTATGTTGAAATTATGTCTTTATTAAACTGTATCTATTTATCATATAGATGTATACCTATTGTAATATTGCATTTTTTACAGTTAAATTCTACGTCCTGAAATGCAAGATTTTTATCCATACTTTTTACTATAATAAATTATGGTGCTAGATCATCAATTTTGTCAAATACTCAGACAGTTAGCTGGATTTTTTTTTTTTCGTTCAATTCATACAAATGTTGCAGTTATGTTGTTTTCAACAACGTATCATTAAGTGAATACACCAATTAATAATGTAGTCTGTATTTTAATAACAATTATATCCTCTTAATTTATGGGTTTATGTTTATAATTATTTATTTGCTTTTCATTTATTTTTCACACACAAAAAAACAATCTTTACTTTCTTGGTACTGTTTTTGAAATTTCAGTATTCCTGTATTTGGCTCTTTTTCTGTTAAGGAAAGGAACTATTCGAGCGTTTTAAGAAGGGGAACATGGAAGATTACATATATGTAATGCGTGATTTCGAGAACAAGAGACGATATTTTGATATATCATCTCGTAGCAAATACCTTAATATACTCATTCCGTCTACAATAATGGAACTTGTCAAGGCTTCCGATAGGAACACCTTTCAAGAACTCATCAAGGGTTCTAGATACACGAATCACGTATGTTTGTTATGTTTTTCTCCAATAAGTCAAGAATTTAGATCTACATTTGGATTGCATATTGTAATATGATATTGTGCAAAAACCATAAACTACCCATCTCAAATAGATTGCATAGTCATTTAATGTGTTATTCTTATCTGAAGTCATTTTGTTTGTTATTTAATCTGATACACGCTTTATACTTTATTTAGCATTTTTCGCATTACCGAGTATAATTTGAATAGTCGATATTACCGGCTTTTAGAATACGGTAATACGGATAGATTTTCACATTTTCAATGTGTTGACTGTGTACATATTGTCATCGCCAATGTATTGAACACAATGGAGAGAGTACTATTTAATAATAAGCCAATAACGTCAATATTTAGTGATTGCATAACACAGACACGTGATATATTAACATTATCAAATACAGTGTACATGTATTTAGTTTGGTTGCGAATTGAATATAGTAATATTGAATAAAGTAAATGTTCCAATGAATTGTGCACGTCAAACTGGTACGGTATTGTATAAGTCCTATATAGGCGGACAATCATCGCAGTACTTATAACAATTTTTATATTACATACTGAAATTCGTGTTAATGTTTGATATCATTTGGGCTTATCTCGTAATGTAATTATTTTTCAATCCTGCTGTTTCACTTTGTTTGCATTAGCATTTGTTTTTCATTCAGAAATTAAACGATATTATATTTTTTATAGGTTGAAGTAGTTGGGGTCAGACTTCGTGTGGACGCCAGCATTGTTCAATCATTCTTTAAACAATCAATAGACAGTATACATACTTTACTTGCCGCTGCATTGAGACAGTCTGAAACATCATCACGTGTTGACACAATACTAATGGTGGGAGGCTACTCGGAGTCGCCTATTTTCCAGGAAGCAATCAAGGAGAAATTCACAGGAATGAAAGTCATCGTTCCATATGACGCTGATTGTGCTGTCCTGAAAGGTGCTGTCATATTTGGACACCGTCCGATTGATGTCTCATATCTTAAGGTAGGTTCGTAATTTATTACAGATAAAAACGGTAAAGTCTGTAAAAATGCATATTCTATATTTTCCTAACTCAGCAGACGTTAAAAACGCGCTCTTCTAAGGCACGGATAATTGGTTTAAATACAACCAACAAACTCTCACTTAACTGAATATATTAACTGACTACCGTCACACGATTAAAATTCCACTTAAATTTACGAAAACTCCAAATAAGCACATACTCAGTTTTGAGAAAATGAAGCTGTGATTAAGTTAATTGGCCTTAAGTTGAAATATAGTTATGTTTTGTATAGGATTCGATTATCCAGTCTCAGGAGTTTAACACGAATAGTTCTTTGATGAGTAACAAAAAAGAACAAACATAAGTAAAATGGAGCAGACAACAAACTACATTTTGATCATTAAATTTTAAACTTGACATTTATCATGGAGGAATTAGGGAAATTGTTGTCTTGTGTACATTAATGATTAAACAAAAACAAAGAGTACAAGTGTAAAAAATGTTGTTGCTCAAAAGTGTGTAGTATATATACCAATGCTGCCATTTTTATATGGCTAACTGCGAAAAAAAAGTAAAATAGAACAAATCCAACTTATCCTGTATTTTCCGAACATAATTCGTGACAAAATGTCTATTTGAACATTTTTACTACCGGTGCGATTTTATTTCTTTTCAGCTGCTTTAATTTTTCCAACATGTATATAATTTCACGTATTTATTTATTGGCACTATATGCTTTAAAATAAGATAAGTATTAAAATGTGATGTGTGTAAACTCAATTGTAGTATGCAACAATAGGGATTATATATCTGTTTTGAAAAGGGAGGACACTTACATTGATATAAAATCAAAGCAATAGATAAAGTGATGATGTTTTGAAAGTATATGGCACATATTTAAAAATTCTATTAAACAGTTGATTCCCAGATATCTACATACATAAATCTGATTAATTGAATACAAATGTTGATTTGCTAAATTTAACACACCTAAACTTTACTTTCGACCAATAGAAATTTATTTTTTGTATGACAAACGTGATGTCAATTATTATTTGATTTATTTTCCTGTTTGGAGTATTAATATTTAAAACGAGACGAACATGTATTTTTCATAGAGCGTTTGCAATTAAAGGTATTGTTGACGTATACATGATGTCAACTACGGTAACTTTTCCCTTTTACTAATATAATAAAGAATATTAATAAGCTGGATAAAAATGTATATTCACAATTTTTTCACGGTGACTGCTTTAACGCATATCCCAACGCTCTTTATAATTAAGTTACAAGTGGAATGACACTGTGTACAAACCACGGGAAAATACAGTGAAGATGTAGAAATAGATTCATGTTTAAGCTTACTAACTTTAAAAAAAACTTAAACCTTAAAAACAAAACGTTAAGTCGAGACAAGGTGTGTCTTTTGTCAGTAAGCATGAGATTTTTTTACAAACTGACAACTAATAAAACGTTTTACTTTAATTATATGTAATTTTAATTGTCGACATATATAACTCTGTTATGTACCCATTTGAAACGGCTTCTTTCTGAGATGCATATTGATGATCTGGAATTTGTACAATTCGATGATTAATTCCTTTTTCCTTGTCAACAAGAAAGAAAGTAGCCAATAAATATATGATTTCGTTTCGTCGTGCCTCGGAACAATGAACTTGCCGTTTGAATCATTTTTCAATTAACATTTAATTAAATGTTTTAACCGCTGTTTAATTTTAAAGCCATTGATTAATGTTTGTAATTCATTATGGGCTATATATGAGATTCGATATGCCTTAAAAGTTTCTAACACCCATTGCTCTTCATTGACCGCTCTAAGGTGATGACCTGTGCTTTAATTTTGGGGTATTATTAGTATTGTGTTGTGTTTTGTAACATTTTCATGTATTGTATTTGCAACGTGTTGCTGTCTTTATTAAAAGACCAGCCGTGTCATTCATAATAATGTTCCTAATTTATAGTATTCCGACATTTACTTATATTTAATGTTAAATTTTTAAACTTATAAAAAAATAATGAGGGTTGCAAACTTTCTCTTATAATTATCACATTTATGTTCACTGTATTAGTTTTCAATTCTGTTAAACTATTACAATGCTGTATTTTTTTGTTCTGTTTTTTTTTATTCATTGATTATCGTGAATCGCTTGGAATCGCGATATACTATGGTTTTGTCTAATTTTAATATATTACTTATTAGCAGGATTCGCCGATGTCCTTTTCTAGTGATCTCAAGGCACCGCGGTCAAAAGATTTACTGTTACATTCTAACTGTAAATAGTATTTAAACAATGACATGCGTTAAGAAGAACATTATAACTCAATCACGCTTAGGTAGGAATATACATCGTTATATTGTATCAATAAAATCTTATTATATTACCCTTTTAATTTACTAAATAAATATATATCCTCCGCCAAAATATGTAAGGCAATCATAGTGAGAGGCCACCACAAACCTAATGCATTTGAAGGGGCATTTGTCATAGTGACATAAAATGTCGTTACCATTACTGTAAACTATTTCGTTCGTAATAAATGCAATCAATTATATTTAAATCGACATTTAGTACGAACGGAATATTCTTAACACATTTAATCCTATTGCATTAGAACGGATTAGTCTTACCCCACTTGCATTACTAGTAATCGCGTGTATATACACTTTACAATTTATAATTCTCAATTTTCACCGCGTTCAGTGCGCTGTGGCCGGATTGATCTCCGTCATTAAATTTATGTGAAGTTATGTTTGTAAACATGACGGGATCGGGCTTCGAACTATACATGGACTGCAATATATGTCATAGGGATAAGTATAATACGACCGAAACAGATTGTCCGGCCAAATAGGTTTTTAAAACATAATAATGTGTAATGGACTGTAAAGAAGTAACATGGTGTTAGCACATAACAGCACATAGTTAAACTGGCAAATAGCTTTGTAAGTATCAGGAGATGCATGTTTTCTTATTGGTTTCCGGTTTAAATCCCACATTGGTATATTGTTCGTTATATATTTATCTATATTATCCATACCTGGTTATGTTATTTTTATATTGACTTTTTAAAGATATTGTATGTATAAATTTCTTTTGTGTATTAAAACATTTTCTATTGAATTATTATTTTATCCGTCTCCCTTAGAAAAAGCAGGAGTATGTTGGTTTGCACTAATCCGTCGGTCAGTTGGTCATACGGTCGGTAGTTCGGATGCTCAGTCTGGAGTCCATTTGTCACAGCACGATAACAATATAACGTTTCAATCTATAGTTATGCGATATGGTATGGTGGTTACTTCTGATAAAACGAGAACCCCTCCCGCTCATGATGTCATCAGGTCAAAGGTCAATGTCATAGGGGGTTTCGCAATGACATTTGATTATGCCTGTCATTTTGTTAAACTCTATCTAGAGACGTCTTCCTTTGCCCATACAGTAACCGATGTGTATGAGTGTAGGTCAAGTCATTAAAGAGGAAAAGCGTTTTGACATGTGATCATGCAAATACAATTTATGGTTACTTGAAATGAAAGGAAGAGTCCTTTTAATTCTGATTCGACGGGTCAAAGGTCAATATCATAACGCATTTTACAATTAAATTTACATCGCTTCGTTCCCGCTTGATATCTAGAGAACTTTTTGACCTACGATCACGCAGTTTGATACGGAGGTTACTTGGTATGAAGTTAATATACTTATCGATCTTCAAGTCGAGTTGCAAACGATATTTTTAAAAAAAATGACCTTCTCTCATGGAAAATGGAAGGTTGGTTACTTGGTATGAATGAAAGAGGCTGATCGATTTTCATCTAAACGTGAACGGTCAATGTTTGTAAACCATTGCCGCAGATGTTCTAAATGGTGCTTAAAGGGACTGTAAGCCACGAATGACGAAAAAACAAAAGTTCTAAATTACCGTTTTTTTTTTTACAATTATTGGTTTATATTGATTAAAATATTATGACTGGTATATAACATTACTTTTTATGTTTACCTTATTTTTTTTATTTTTTATTTTTACTGGGTATGTCAACCAGGTAACAACTACCAGTTAACTATAAATTACGCAAGTAGATTGATCATCATCGTCACGTGGTAAACCCAGGAATGCAAATTTTGCATGCGTAGTGAATTGTATATATTTAATATATAAAATGATCAATCTACTTGCGTTATTTATAGTGTGTATATCGTTATGTCACCTATTTTCGCGATGTACTTTCGATTTCACATCGCGAAAGTTTATAACCGAATATACTGAAAATATGAACTTTTTTAAGAAACTAAAGATCAGTATCAATAGACGATGAAAAACGAGTAAGCCGACATATAACACCGACGACGTTAGTGACGGCGTTTCGGCATTGTGTTGAGGAGAAGGTTGCACATTTACTATACTGGACAAAAACCATCGAAACCAGTTCAAACTAAATACAATGAAATACTTGGACAGAGAGAAGTGGATGTATATGCAATCACAATTTGGTTTTTATACTTATTGTCGGGAAAGAAAAAACTATATTTATCCGATATACTAGATGCCGACAGACGTATTGTTATTTAGAAACCTACCAATTAGTTGACACATTTATTAGGTGTGTGTCTAAATTATATTAAATTGATATTTGATAAATGCCAATCTTATTTTAAAGTTGTAATGTACAGAGTATGAGTATGTTATCTTAGTCAAATCTCAGTGTGACTGAAGCAATAAAGCAGCCAAACTGAGCTAGGCGTATTATATTTAACGATCTGGAAAGACCATTTTTAACTTCTACCAGGTTGTTTTCTAGTTTAAAATAGTGTTATCCTACGTGAATTATTTGAATAATAATAGCAACTCAAACAAAAACGCAGACATTTATACGACAAAAATGAATACTTGCTCCGATAATCAAGGCATATTTGATATTGTAAACGTTGAAATCATCAAACGTTCTCCTGGCCCTGTTGTATGTGTTTTAGTCTAAGGACATTATTATTTCTTTTTCGCACATTTAATGTAATATATAT
>VMBQ01004175.1:65336-90286 GCA_007657795.1 Dreissena rostriformis | reverse complement strand
TATGACCTCTGTTAAAGCTGAAATAGTGTCATCAATCTAAAATACAGTACAGTTTCAGTTAAAATCGATATTTTAATTGGTTTCCAGTACATATGTAAAAAAAACATCATAAAATAACAAGACTTATCTAGCAGGTTATCGAACAGACGCCATTTTGTTTTAGGTTGATAGGTGGGTCATGGTGTATGGAAATAACTCGGGGTGTATGGAAAATACACCATGGACACGTGACCGCTCTAAGCCAATCGGAGTAGGTCATTGTTGTAGGAGGTGAGATATATGATGTATCTTAGCTTATATAATATCTACATGTTGCCAATTTCATAGGTTATTAATCATTTTTATGCAATCAGAGATTTTTCAGTTTTAATGAAAAAGTACATGTTATATAATGGTGAATAAAATCAAAACAAGGCCGGTGACCCTATGTTTTTATTTCATTTTTCATATAGTGTTTGTATGAAGTACTTGAATATAAATTTTGAACAAAATCTATTGGATGGAAAACATTCAGCAAAACTGCAGCAACACCCCTTAATCACAAACACAAACCGAATATAACAAGAATTATAGTTTTGCCCACGATCTCGCTTTGCTATTAACCCATTTATGTCTAGCGTCTAGAAAAAAGGCCTTGATGCGGCGTCTCATCAGGGTCTGCGATGTTTGCTTAAAGGAATTACTGTGATAAATATTCTAAATATAGAAACAAATATAGTAGACATCCCTAATTTTGGAAATAAATTGATCCAATTTAGAAGGATGTGAGAGTCCACTAGACATAAATGGGTTAAATACCGCGGGAGACAACGAGACAAATGATGCCGAGTATACATATACATAAAATAAGTTTACTGTACTTTATTGTCTTACTGCTCCGTTTTTCTTCAATAAGTGTCAATGATCCTGAAAGTTAGTTTTATTGATTGATGTGTGATTGTGGGGCTTACACAATATCGTTACAGCTATTAAAATAGTTCATTTTAGACGAGTATCAGATTAATTTAATATCAATAACAGTGTGACTTAACATTATTACAAAACGCATAAAGATTATACGTTATTGAAACTAATAACTCATTTTAACAAACATGTTATGGCTGGATACCGATTATCTAACTTTAAATATAAACAGGGTAATGAAATGTAGTAAGCTTCAAATAATTAATAAGACATTAAATCAGAAAACATGCCCCGATTAACTGAAGACCAGTTCAAAAACAGGTATTTTCACATTGATATATGAAGTAATGTCAACATCAAAATATAAATTATATTGGAAAACTGGAAAAAGGGATGCATAAAAAATTTACTTTTACTTTATGCCGGTTTTCATAAAATTATGTTTACTTTTTGTTTTCCATCTACATTTAAATTTGCGTGTCAAGTGATCGTTATAATTAGAAATGTATTATAGGCGCATATCGCTTTACATTATTTACGCATTTTAAAAGAAAAAAAACCCGTCTTTTCTTTCGAAAATTTCGACTTGTTGTTTATGTTCTTAAATACATTTATTTTATCATCCATGTTGCCTGCATAAGCTTTCAAAATGTAAGTTATCAGTGTTTATCGTGTATTGTGCATTTCGTTGACCGCTCGGGCAACTGGAATTGAAAAGAGTTTGACCGGTCCTTCTCTGACTTGCCACGAGCAATTGGGCAATTGTTGATGTCGAGTTCTGGGTTATTGTGTTATAATGTTAAATTGATGCGAAAATGCACGAGAAATGAAATGTAATAAACGAATTAACAGTTATTATGTGATCTGTTATTAAAACAATTTACAGTTATTATATTAAAATATTTGTAATTTTTGAATAAATTTTATTTTGAGAAGCTAATCGATAACACAAATAAATGTCAAGTTTAAAACAACTTTAAAAGGACAGCGTTTTAACTTATTCTGCTAAAACTTATAATTAAGCTCGCTCAAATAGTTGTATGGAGATTTAATAAACAGGTCTCTGCAATGACATTCAACGATACGTTCGTTTATATCTTTTAAACGGAGACATCAATTAATTAAGATTAATATCGCTGGATTGCGTTTCATTGTTTGCATATATGTGAAGACCTTCATGTTTTTAAGTAATGGATATTTACATGAACATAGCCGAGATCAAAAGCCAGCTCCTGTAAGGTATTTGTAGCTTACTTTCTTGCTACAAGGTTAGAAAACCTAGGAGTTAAGGGGTTTGTGGGTCAAAATTGAGGGCCATGGTGGACTCAAATCGCTCACTTGAGATCACGGACACCATATGCTGACCAGATAGAAGGCAAGAAAAACACAAATGAATAACCTTAATGAGCAAGACATGTATGCCTTAGACCACATTCCATCTTTGTCTCAAACATACACACGCTGTGTATGGCCGACTTTGACGTATGACCTCTAAGTATGACCTTAATGTTCTGAGTAATGAAACAGACGAAACATGCAACATTCAATCTCGTCAATGTGATTATGTGTGGTAAGCGGTGTTAAGCTTGAATAATGAATGAAAATTAAAGCTTCGACAAGTGTTATACAGGCAAATTTGATCTTTGATATCTAAGTGTGACCCTGAACGCTGAGGTAGGGCGACAGGTTCTAAAACGCATGGTTCGCATGGTCATCATCATCATCATCACATCATCACTCCCTTGACCGGTCTGGCCGTTACGGGGTTGGGGGAATGAGGGATGACGACACAGAGATCTTCAGCCAGTCAGGTTTATTGTGTGCTGCTGTTGGCAGGAATGTCCACTTGTTCACATTGTCCATCCAGCTTTTCTTCTGATGGCTTCGACGGCCGCCTTCCTCAAGCGTGCATTGGAGCATTGTCTTGCACAGAGAGTCGTGATTGCTGACGTGTACTACGGGAGATCACATCATATTTGTCCTCACATGGCTTATAATGATTTTATTTTTCCCCATCAAAATATATGTTATATTTGATTAACACTCAGTTTTCTTTCGACACATTCAAATCACTCTTTCAGAGCCGTGTAATGCGAAAATGGGTCTTATGGCGCCTCGGCTAGCGTGGCTCAAGCCCAGTCTGAGCAATTAATGTCTGGTCAGCGGCTGTATTGTCCGCTATAAATCAGGTGAGGTTTCATTAGGTTTCTCCTGACCAGTCTGCGAGATGCGCAGGCTATAGCTACGCTTGCCGGATATGGCATAAGACCCATTTTTGCATGACGCGGGTCTTCAAAAACCTTTTTGTTTCTTATAAATGGATCATGTAGGCACAATACTTTCCGATAGAAAATTGAAGTCAAACTGTTTTATTTATCAAACTGGCGAATTTCGGTAGCCTATTTAGTCTTTCAAGAACGATTTCCATACCGACTTATAGAGTACAGCAAACATTTGTTGTTAGATAATGATCGATTTCCGCCTCATCATGACACTATACTATTTCGGTAGTTTTTGTTTCCTCATCTTGAAATCAAAACTGTGTTATCAACATTATCATTATGTCTTCGCCGGACGATTTAGTGACCGAGTACTAAGTCAAAAGGCAAAGATTTCCATCGATGCGAAAAACTGGTTTTAATAGTAATATTAGTATTATTTAAACATATACCAAACACAATAATATCGAAACTGATCAAAACAAAGCGTGTTGTTGTTTTCATTATGGAAAATGTTATGCTAATAATACTCTTCCGCACCGCGAACTCTTTCTCGGCGCGTATGCGGGTTGAGTGTGATTTGGTGAAGATTGGTACCCTAAACACCGATTTTCAAAACACCACTATAAACCTTAGTTGTTCTTTCGAACAACTAAAACATTGAAAGACAGATGATTTGTAGGGGAAGCAACTAGGAAGAGTATCATTAATAATTCTGAAATTGTATATTCCCTTGGCTAAAAGGTCCAAAGCCTACATGGTTATAAAACAAAAAAACACAAACATCATGCAACTGGTAGTGGTAAGAAATAATATTAAGCTAGGCTAATAAAACCTACATATAAAACAAAAGCAACTCAGATAAAATAATAAGACTACATGTAACTTGCTTGCACTTTTCGCTTTAAACATAGGGCAACTATGAAAGGGACACGATTTATCAACAAAATACCTTTATTGTGCAAAGACCGGCGAGTAATTTATATTTCATACAGAAACAAAAAAACTGTTGCAGAAGTTCAAAGAAAACTTCAACGGAAACTTGATTATTTTACAGTTCATAAAATATGAGTTCTTCTTAAATGTTTTGAGCTTTTATGAGTACATAAAATTATACGTACAGCTATCAGCGACCTGGGGGGTCAATAGGAGGGAGTTGGATTATTGCAACTTATAGAAATATTTTACTTAAAATAAGTCTTAAATTCTTGACGTTCATGGATTTTATTGGAAATATTCTTCCATATGAATTGATTTTTATGTATGTAATATTTTGAACATTCCAGCATGAACAGGGCTGGCGTCTGATCAATCATTCAATGGTGTTTCAGCAGATTCTAAAAAAAAAATTCATGTATTTTAGGTTAATAATTTCATTAAAGGGATATACAACTACAAGTATTTTATCCTTGTATATAAAAAATAAATACAAATTATAATCATGTTTCTCCATCCTGATTGTATCGTGACTTTAACGAGTCCACTTAAGAAACCATGAAGAAGTGCAGGACAGTTTATGTTTTTCAATTTTTAGAAGTTTTCTTTTATTAACTGTTTAAAATGATTAGCTTTGAAATCAATTGGAAATCATTTAAAACTTAATTATGATAAGTGACATTTTAAGATGAGTGTCCATGGATTAGACATATGTTGTACAACATTCAATGTATTTTTGTTTTGTCTTTTCATGTGTAATACCCGTGCAGGGTTGACATAAGTACCTTACTTGCCAATTAAATTCATCCAATTTAAATCATTTAAAAATACAGTGTTGTTGTGTTTTTTTTATGCCAACGGTAGGGTGGCATATAGTGATCGCACTGTCCGTCTGTCCGTCCGTCGGTCTGTCTGTCGTTCTGAAATTCCGTCACACTTGCGTTTAGGTTTCGAAAAATGGTAATAACTTTTGCAATATTGATCATAGCAACTTGATATTAAGCATGCATGTGTATCTCATAGAGCTGCACATTGTGAGTGGTGAAAGGTCAAGGTCAAGGTCATCCTTCAAGGCCAAAGGTAAAAAAATAACATTTTTTTCAAAGCGGCACTGTAGGGGGCATTGTGTTTCTGACAAACACATCTCTTGTTTTCAGAACAATTGATTACTTGTATCACAAAAGGGGCCTGCAAAATCTACCCTTGCCATACCTGGAAGATTTATATGAAAACTGTTTGTTTCAAATGATAATTACAAACCTGTACGCATGTGAATACCAGAAAATGTGCTAAGTTAAAAAATCAACAATGAGGTTGCATCATATGCACGTATATCTGAATCTGTGGCTACATTTGATACATACGTCATTTAATTTTATACTTTGCTTCAGATACCCGAGGCCAGACTACTCTGGTAGATCAAAATCATGGATAATTACGGCAGGACAGAGGACAGTACTCACATGACGTTCGAATCACCTCCAAAAGAAATACAGAGAAATGGTATTATGCTTGATTGCTGGAATCTTTGATTGTAGCAAATTTTGGTATTTGGTTTTTCAACGCTTTTTTTATCCCCCTTCTGTAACAAAGTAAAGGTGCGTGTTCTGAGAATCACCACAGGGCGCTGCACATTAGCGGCCAAAATAGGTCCCACCCTGCCCTCTTGGACCCTGCCATGCCCTTTTGATCTGATTATATTATGTGAAGCACATTTTATAAGTAGTGTCAAGAAATTATCTGAATTGACGCAGTGAACCTTTTTTTCAATTATAGAAACACTGTTTAAAATGGTGGTGGGATGAGATATATAACACATAGTTATATTCAAGATATGCCACAGGGTTAATATGCCCTTTTGACAAATGATCACCCTGTCTTTTTTAAATCCTAGTTGGATTACTGCACTATGGACGTCTGTCTGTAGACACAAACCTGTCCAAAGCTGTTCTCTTACACATTTCAAGGTACAAATTCCAAATGTGCAGGTATTTTTCTTTTGATATGAAGTGGTCCATGTGCGTGTATCATCCTTTTAATGTTAAAAATTACAAAAGTTTTTTTTTCAACGACAAATTGTCGCCCATTAAGACATGCAGTGATTTAACTTAATTTGTTTTACATGCAATGTATTTCTTATTAATGTTTAACCTTTGGTATGGTCTGGATAAACCGCTACAATACTATACTTTAATAACACTTTACTACCAGAGTTGTGTCTTTCCAGGTAATATTAATATTTTTTTTGAGTTGTTCTGGGAAAACGGGTTTAAATGCATGTGGGTAAAGTGTGATCCCAGATCAGCCTGTGTGCAGTCCGCCGGCATTTTCTGGCATATCTACGGGTCCGTTAAACGGACCCATTTCCAAACCGAAATTGTAAACAAAATTCCCAATGAAAAAAAAAATCCAAATTCCTCCCCCCAATTTTTTTTTGTTTTTTTTTAGGACGAAGTGTTTTATGATTATCATATCTCAATTTTATTTCAACAACATCTTACAAAGTATGCATCTATAATTTATATGATTTTGTTCTTCTAATTTGAATTATTATAAAGACTTATATTAAATTAGTTTTTCCCAAATCTTTACTTTTCGCGCGAAAACATTCCCAATCATGAAATTGCATTTTTTCCCAAAATGGCCAGGGAAAGGCCTAAGTCCGCACAGGCTAATCATGGACAATGGTTTTGTGTCTAAAATGGATTTTTGCTTAGAAAAGACATCCTTTCAACGACAAATATCATAAAAGCTGAAAGTGTCGTTCATGTTTAGCCAGAGCGAACTTCACAGGCTCATCTGTGTCAACACTTAATAAACATACATAAACCTAAGCCCTGTTTTTCCTGAGCAAGGCTATAATATTTGTGTATGCTTTCAGATGCAGCTGATCTCATAAAGAACATCAACGACCTGTCGCCCACGACACAAGAACATGTCAACCTGATGATTAAAAGTCTCTCAACAGGAGAAGGTAGGTTTTTTGAGCCTCATTGTGCGAAAACTGATTTTACAACAACAAAAAAGTCAATCAGGCTGCAACAGGCAGAATAAAAAAAATCATGCCTTAAAAAAGTTATTTCTACATCCTATACAAATTATAGTAGTAGTATAAGAAGTGAATCATAATAATGTTGTTGCTTATGTTGTCTACAATTTTAGTCCAAATCATTTCACCTGGCATAGTTAGATAAAACCTATTTATTTTAGCTTTATTGTGTTGAAAGCCTAAGTCTTATTGAAACGCTTTTGAGTAAGTTTCCTAAATAGAACCATGAGTACATGAATGGGTATGGGTATAGTTTGCTACTGGTGGCATAAACATGGATTATAATTCTGAATTTCTGAGTCTATTTACAAAAATGTACATTTGCAGCTCATGTGGAAAATCGGGACGGCAAACCACACTTTGAATACAATGCTGTAAGGTGAGAATATCTTAGATCATGTTGATATCTATATATGCTTATTGAGATGCGCAAGCTTAGATTGATTAGTACAAATGGTATCTATAGAATTGATTGTTAAACAGACTTATTCACATATTTTTATATTTTTGAAAAATGCCCTTGAATGAATTTCAAACTGGGACTTTTAGAATCAAACTCCAACACGCCACCCTTCACATCTCATGCTTTTGAGTTTGGATGGTAGTTTAAACGCTATGTTGGTAATACAAGTTTTGCTAAATTAGCAATTCATAAGCATTACAAATGGCCTTATATTTTCCAATTTCAAGACTGTCATTTTGCTTGTTTGAACATAATGCATACATTTATTTAATCTTTATACTTTGTGAGAAGGCTCATATAGAGACATATAAGACATGAAGCCCAGTTTTCCCAGAACCCAGCTCATATGATCCGTTCTCAATTCACTTAAGGAAACTCTATTGTGATGCATCCAATGCCAACATCCTGGCTGTTCCGAAGACTGACGATGACCTTCAAAGAAAGGTCGATGCGTGTCTAGAACTCGTGAAATATCATAAGGACCACAAGAATCCTTCCGGGGTAGTCGTAGATAAGAGTCATGTAAGCTCGACCTGAATAAAAGGCACTGTCTACAGAATGTTTGGTCCCTCTATGGAGTCTTCTTCTTTGTGTATTTGTCAACCATAAAATGTTTTGACTATCGATTTACCCTTGTGTGTGTGTGAGTATTTCAAAGTTTATGAGGACCTTTCGCGCCTGGGGCTGCATTATGTATGGACCCAGAGTGTGCCCCAGCACTCCTACCTACTAACTATACTTACAAAAGTTGGAACAAGTCTTGAATTCAGCTGCAATATCCAGCTATTCAGTTATAATTGAAAGATTTTCAATTTGGACTACTTTTTATGTCACAACTTATACTTGGTCAGATTCAGCAAAAATAAAAATTGCATACCCAATATTGACAACTTTAACAAGTTAAGATATAGACCATGCTATTAAATACTGAATATTGATATTGTCCTTTATATCCATTATTTTTATGTGTTTCAGATCTCCGTGTCCCAAGGCAAACAATACCGTGAGCTGAAGGAGTTTCAAAAACTGAAAGAGACGCTTGGGAAGGGAAATTCTTCTGTGGGCGACATAATTGTCCTCAAGGACATTAAAACTGGCCTACAACTTGCTCAAAAAACGGTAAGAATTCTGTGTTTATAGATTTCTACAAAACTGTAGTGAAAATTATAATTTACATGCAGCAGATTATAGGTTTTCATTTGTTAAGCCCATTGAATGCCCCATAGTGTTCATTCTTTAAAGCTCATTGAATGCCCCATAAGTGTTCATTCTGTAAAGCTCATTGAATGCCCCATAAGTGTTCATTCTTTAATAAAGCTCATTGAATGCCCCATAAGTGTTCATTTTTAAAGCTTATTCAATGCCCCATAAGTAATCATTCTTTATAGCTCATTCAATGCCCCATAAGTGTTCATTCTTTAAAGCTCATTGAATGCCCCATAAGAGTTCATTCTTTAAAGCTTATTCAATGTCCCATTAGTGTTCATTCTTTAAAGCTCATTCGATGCCCCATAAGTGTTTATTCTTTAAAGCTGATTGAATGTCACATAAGTGTTCATTCTTTAAAGCTCATTGAATGCCCCTAAAGAATTCATTCTTTAAAGCTCATTCAATGCCCCATAAGTGTTCATTCTTTAAAGCTCATTCAATGCCTCATAAGTGTTCATTCTTTAAAGCTAATTCAATGCGCTATAAGTTTTCATTCTTTAAAGCTCATTCAATGCCCCTTAAGTGTTCTTTCTGTAAAGCTCATTGAATGCCCCATAAGATTTCATTCTTTAAAGCTTATTCAATGTCCCATTAGTGTTCATTATTTAAAGCTCATTCAATGCCCCATAAGTGTTCACTCTTTAAAGCTCATTCAATGCCTCATAAGTGTTCATTCTTGAAAGCTCATTCAATACCCAATACGTGTTCATTCTTCAAAGCTCATTCAATGCCCCATAAGTGTTCATTTTTTTAAAACTCATTGAATGTCCCATACGTGTTCATTCTTTAAAACTCATTAAAGGCCCCATAAGTGTTCATTCTTTAAAGCTCTTCCAATGCCCCATAAGTGTTAATTCTTTAAAATTAATTTAATGCCCCATTAGTGTTCATTCTTTATAGCTCATTCAATGCCCCAAAAGTGTTCATTCTTTAAAGCGCATTCAATGCCCCATAAAGGTTTATTCTTTAAAGCTCATTCGCTGCCCCATAAGTGTTTATTCTTTAAAGCTCATTTGCTGCTCCATAAGTGTTCATTCTTTAAAGCTCAGTCAATGCCCCATAAGTGTTCATTCTTTAAAGCTCATTATATGCGTCATGAGTGTTCATTCTTTAAAGCTCATTCAATGTCCCATTAGTGTTAATTCTATAAAGTTCATTTAATGCCCCATTAGTGTTCATTCTTTAAAGCTCGTTCAATGCCCCATAAGTGTTCATTCTTTAAAGCTCATTCAATGCCCCATTGGTGTTCATTCTTTAAAGCTCATTCAATGCCCCATAAGTGTTAATTCTTTAAAGCTCATTCAATGCCCCATAAGTGTTAATTCTTAAAAGCTCACTCAATGCCCCATAAGTGTTCATTCTTCAAAGCTCATTCAATGCCCCATAAGTGTTCATTCTTTAAAGATCATTCAATACCCAATAAGTGTTCATTATTTAAAGCTAATACAATGCCCCATAAGTGTTCATTCTTTAAAGCTCATTGAATGCCGCATAAGTGTTTATTCTTTAAATCTCATTCAATGCCACATTAGTGTTCATTTTTTAAAGATCATTCAATGCCCCATAAGTGTTTATTATTTAAAGCTCATTCAATGCCCATAAGTGTTCTTTCTTTAAAGCTCATTGAATGCCCCATCGGTGTTCAATCTTTTAAGCTCATTAAATGCCCCATAAATGTTCATTCTTTAATAAAGCTCATTGTATGCCCCATAAGTGTTCATTCTTCAAAGCTCATGGAATGCCCCATAAGAGTTCATTCTTTAAAACTCATTGAATGCCCAGTAAGTGTTCATTCTTTAAAGCTCATTCAATGCCCCATAAGTGTTTATTCTTTAAAGCTCAAGCAATGCGCCAAAAGTATTTATTCTTTAAAGCTCATTGAATGACCTATAAGTGTTCATTCTGTAAAGCTCATTGAATGCCCAATAAGTACTCATTCTTTAAATCTCATTGAATGCCCCATACGTGTTCATTCTTTAAAGCTCATTCAATGCCCCTTACGTGTTCATTCTTTCAAGCTCATTTAATGCCCAATACGTGTTCATTATTTAAAGATCATTCAATGTCCTATAAGTGTTCATTCATTAAAGCTCATTCAATGCCCCATTGGGGTTCATTCTTTAAAGCTCATTCAATGCCCCATAAGTGTTCATTCTTTAAAGCTCATTCAATGCCCCATAAGTGTTAATTCTTAAAAGCTCACCCAATGCCCCATAAGTGTTCATTCTTTAAAGCTCATTCAATGCCCCATAAGTGTTCATTCTTTAAAGCTCATTCAATACCCAATACGTGTTCATTCTTTAAAGCGAATCCAATGCCCCATAAGTGTTCATTCTTTAAAGCTCATTGAATGTCCCATAAGTGTTCATTCTTTAAATGCCATTCAATGCCACATTAGTGTTCATTTTTTAAAGATCATTCAATGACCCATAAGTGTATATTCCTTAAAGCTCATTCATTGCCCCATAAGTGTTCTTTCTTTAAAACTCATTAAATGCCCCATCGGTGTTCAATCTTTAAAGCTCATTAAATGCCCCATAAATGTTCATTCTTTAATAAAGCTCATTGTATGCCCCATAAGTGTTCATTCTTTAAAGCTCATGGAATGCCCCATAAGAGTTCATTCTTTAAAACTCATTGAATGCCATATAATTGTTCATTCTTTAAAGCTCATTCAATGCCCCATAAGTGTTTATTCTTTGAAGCTCAAGCAATGCGCCATAAGTGTTCATTCTTTAAAGCTCATTCAATGTCCCATTAGTGTTTATCATATAAAGCTCATTGAATGCCCCATACGTTTTCATTATTTTAATCTCATTCAATGCCAAATTAGTTTTCATTCTTTAAAGCTCATTGAATGCCCCATTAGTGTCCATTCTTTAAAGCTCATTCAATGCCCCGTAAGTGTATATTCTTTAAAGCTCAGTCAATGCCCCATAAGTGTTCATTCTTTAAAGCTCATTCAATGCGCCATTAGTGTTCATTCTTTAAAGCTCATACAATGCCCCATACGTGTTCATTCTTTAAAGCTCATTCAATATCCCATAAGTGTTTATTCTTTAAAGCTCATTCAATGCCCCATAAGTGTTCATTGTTTAAAGCTCTATGAATGCAACATAAGTGTTCATTCTTTAATAAAGCTCATTGAATGCCTCATAAGTGTTCATTCTTTAAAGCTCATTGAATGCCCCATAAGTGTTCATACTTTAAAGCTCTTTCAAAGCCCCATAAGTGTTCATTCTTTAAAGCTCATTCAATGCCCTATAAGTATTCCTTCTTTAAAGCTCATTCAATGCCTCATAAGTGTTCATTCTTTAAAGCTCATTGAATGCCCCATAAGTGTTCATTCTTTAAAGCTCATTCAATGCCCAAAAAGTGTTAATTCTTAAAAGCTCATTCAATGCCCCATAAGTGTTCATTCTTTAAAGCTCATTCAATGCCCTATAAGTATTCCTTCTGTAAAGCTCATTCAATGCCCCATAAGCATTCATTCTTTAAAGCTCATTGAATGTCCCATAAGTGTTCATTCTTTAAAGTTCATGTAATGCCCCATAAGTGTTCATTCTTTAAAGCTCATTCAATGCCCCATAAGTGTTCATTCTTTAAAGTTCATGTGCTGCCCCATTAGTGTTCATTCTTTATAGCTCATTCAATGCCCCATAAGTGTTCATTCTTAAAAGGGCATTCAATGCCCCATAAAGGTTTAATCTTTAAAGCTCATTCGATGCCACATAAGTGTTTATTCTTTAAAGCTCATGTGCTGCTCCATAAATGCTCATTCTTTAAAGCTCAGTCAATGCCCCATAAGTGTTCATTCTTTAAAGCCCATTGTATGCGCCATAAGTGTTCATTCTTTAAAGCTCATTGAATGTCCCATTAGTGTTTATCCTATAAAGTTCATTTAATGCCCCATTAGTGTTCATTCTTTAAAGCTCATTCAATGCCCTATAAGTGTTCATTCTTTAAAGCTCATTCAATGCCCCATAAGTGTTCATTCTTTAAAGCTCATTCAATGCCCCATAAGTTTTTATTCTTTAAAGCTCATTCAATGCCCCAAAAGTGTTCATTCTTTAAAGCTCATTGAATGACCTATAAGTGTTCATTCTGTAAAGCTCATTGAATGCCCAATAAGTACTCATTGTTTAAAGCTCATTGAATGCCCCATAAGTGTTCATTCTTTAAAGCTCATAAAATGCACCTTACCTGTTCATTCTTTAAAGCTCATTCAATGCCCCATACGCGTTCATTCTCTAAAGCTCATTGAATGTCCTATAAATCTTCATTATTTAAAGCTCATTCAATGTCCCATAAGTGTTCATTCTTTAAAGCTAATTCAATGCCCCATTGGTGTTCATTCTTTAAAGCTCATTCAATGCCCCATAAGTGTTCATTCTTTAAAGCTCATAAAACGCCCCATATGTGTTCATTTTTAAAGCTTATTCAATACCTCATAAGTGTTCATTCTTTAAAGCTCATTCAATGGCCCATACGTGTTCATTCTTTAAAGCTCATTCAATCCTCATAAGTGTTTTTTCTTTAAATCCCATTCAATGCCCCATAAGTGTTCATTCGTTAAAGCTCATTCAATGGCCCATACGTGTTCATTCTTTAAGCTCATTCAATGCCCCATAAGTGCTCATTCTTTAAAGCTCTTTCAATGGCCCATAAGTGTTCATTCTTTAAAGCCCATTCAATGCCCCATTCTTTAAAGCCCATTCAATGCCCCATTAGTGTTCATTCTTTAAAGCTCATGCAATGACCCATACGTGTTCATTATTTAAAGCTCATTCAATGCCCCATAAGTGCTCATTCTTTAAAGCTCATTCAATTACCCATACTTGTTCATTCTTTAAAGCTCATTCAATGCCCCATAAGTGTTCATTTTTAAAACTTATTAAATGCCCCATAAGTGTTCCCCCTTTAAAGCTCATTCAATGGTCCGAACGTGTTTATTCTTTACAGATCATTAAATGCCCCAAAAGTGTTCATTCTTTAAAGCCCATTCAATGATCCATTATTGTTCATTTTTAATTCTCATTCAATGCCCCATAAGTGTTCATTCTTTAAAGCTCACTCAATGCCCCATACGTGTTCATTTTTTAAAGCTCATTCATTCCCCATAAGTGTTCATTCTTTAAAGCTCATTCAATGCCCCATAAGAGTTCATTCTTTAAAGCTCATTCAAGTCCCCTGTTCAATAATGTCAAGAAGCTGTCAATAAAACGTTATGACTCATGCTTGTTTTATGACTTTACTTGAAGTTTGGCAATAGGTCAGCTTTTAACAGTCATCAACTGTAACAATTGTTGTAACCTGTGCAAAATTGTTAGAGATAATATATTAAGTTGTTGTTTAGCAATTTGAATCTGATTCAAATCAAACTATTTTGAAAGGTACATGTAGACTGAAATTCCTACTTTCAAATGCAATATTAGTGATATTTGCCAACAATCATTGTTTAACATAAGAGACATTTAAATAACCATTGCTTCAGCCATTGTTCATATTTCAATTTCTGTTTATTCACATAATAAAGCTACAGAACATTTATAGAAAATCGACTGTAGCTCGAAGCAGAAATATAAAACGTTAAGGACTATGTCGGTGTTAAAAAAAGCTTCATTATTTATTTTACGACCTAGAAAATGACCACATTATGATTGGTTGCACAAGTGGTAAAGAGTGTCAATGCCTTTTAAAGTGTGGCAATTATTATAATTTAGTGTTTTATTTGTTATTTCAGAGAACAATTTAATTCTGGTTTATAATCATGGCTTGCACGTTGTATACACGTTTGGAAACCCTCATTACAATGTGTTGGGTATGGAAAGTTTAAAGGTTTTGTATTAAAGTTGCGATACTTATGATATTGGAATTTTGGCAGTTCTGTGACTAAAATTGGGGTTAATGACTCCATGTTGTATTTCTACTGGTACTTCAGGAACCATCTTAATGTGCAGGCTGTTAATAAATATCACACGATCGTTTCCATGGTTATAGATAATGATCGCTACGTTTCGTGAAGAAGAGGTGCAATGTTGGATAGACCTGAACGACACCGACCACGTACAACATGTACCACACATGTACATGTTCAGAATTGTTGACAATAAGGTGGAGATCCACATGGAAAAACTCAAACATGGTAGATCAATATTTAGTTTAAACCTTCTATTTTTGGCCAGATTGCATAGAAAGGCCTTAACCGAAGGCTTATTGTAACGCTCTCAGGTCTGTTTCTTGGGTTGAACAAGTACTTGGTGTCTTTGGGTTTAATCTAAAGAATGCTCCCACAGAGATCCAACCCGTGAATTCCCGGTCGCTAGACAGAAAGCATAACCACTACGCCACAGCAACCTCTTGTGGATGGCTATTTACATGTATGACATTATGCTGTTTTGTGATCATTTCACGGGAAAAAGTACCTGGATTTCAATTTGGATTCTTGGAAAAGGATTGGATTCTTAATGTTTAATTTTAATTGAGAAAATAATGTTCTATTTATTCTTGTTTGGAAAAAAAGTTGTTCAATCATGACAAAATGACCATGTTTTTAATTGGGTATGGGATTAACTGATCCTTGTGAATGACAATTATATGAAGAAATGGTCATTTAATTTTAAAAGGATGCATATATGATATTCAAACGATTTAAAAAACACTTAAATAAAATAAAATACTTTGGAAAATATATGAGCCTCGCTCTGGGGAAATGCATGGGCCTAAAGTGCCGTACCATATGATATAAGCCTGTGCAGTCAGGACAGTCTAATCAGTAACGTCACGTTCTGCTTGTATGGAATTATTGGTTTGAAGGAAGTTCCTTCTAAACAAAAACCCAGTCTTGGCTGAAAGTGGCGCCCTGATAAGCCTGTACGGACTAAAATGCTTATATGGGAGGAAACTTTACTCACATGCATTAAGCACTCTTTTCTTAGAGGGAGGATCATTATGTATTAATTATGTTGCTTTTATAATATGCCATTAAGGCCCAAATGGCCAAGTGGAAAGCGAGTAAGATTTGACTGTCATTAGTCTAGGGTTCAAATCCCAGTTTTATTGATTTTTTTGTTGTTGATATTTTTATTATTTTCGACAATTCCAAATATGGTGTGCATGTGTATATATTAATATATTGTAGGCGGAAAGGGTTGTCCCTGGTAAGCCTGTGCCCAGTCCACAGGCTAATTTAGGATGACAATATGCACATGCATTTAGCCTAGTTCGCATTGAATGGGGCTCCAATATTTATGACTTTGCGTTGCTTTCTGATCAATACGCCGGAAAAAAGTACCTGGATTCCAATTGTGAATTTCTCAATGATAAATTGTTATTGTAAAAATAATGTAATGTGTTTTCGTGTTTGTTCAATCGTGACAAAAGGACCATGTTTTGAATTGGGCATGGCATTAACGAATCCTTGCCATCCTTTCAGCCAAGACGTTCAGCAGTATCATTAACGAGCACATGGCGAGGCTTCGTGTTCCCGAGTTCTCGTATCTAGTAAAACCATTCTCACTGTATGTGTTGGATGGGGCCATAGAGGCGATAACCAGCATGCATGAGAGAGGATGGACGCATAACGACTTGCACAGTATGTTACACGAAGTTTTTTTTGTTTTCCAGTTAAACATTTCACAAAAATGTACAAGAATAAAATTAATTCACTATGACATGTCTGTCCATTTTTCCTTCCGAGCAAGCATTTGGAGAGTTTAATGGATTTTTTTTAATTTGAAAAAGAACAAAAACTTGTAAATTCCCATTTTTAAAATCTGATTTTTTGGCCAAAATGTATACTTAGAAACATTTACAGAGAATTGAACTAGTAGACACACACAAAATAACGCTGTGCATTAGTATTCTGGCCCCTGAAAAGTTCATCTGTTCACTGAAATCTTCAAGCATGGAGTCATTTTACTCTGTTTTCAAAATCGATTGAAATCCCTGAATTTGCTTATTATGAAATCATGTTATCCATGTGCAATATGTTATTGTACATTAAAAATTGCTAAAGTTATGTGCCATATTTTCAACTTATAATTTCTTCCAAATTTCTAATTTGATTATTTGACTAACTGCAAATCATTACATTTGGTCTAGAGGTTTATGCATACTTGATGCATAGGCGCAAATTGATATTCCATATTAGCCTGTGGAGTCCGCTTTCCATTCTCTTCATAACGAAAATAACAGTTTAGCCGGAAAGTGTCATCCCTGATTAGCTTGTGAAAACTGCACGTGCTAATCTTGGACGACACTTTATGCAAATGCATTTAGCCCAGTTTTCCCAGAAAGCTGTTCATATAGTCATAATATTGCCAATTGCAAGGTGGGAACGCAATGCTGGATAGCAAGTTAAAGGTCAAGATCATTGATTTCGGACTGGCGCGCAAAATAAGGGACACGGATGGTGTTCTTCAGGTTCCCAACTTTCAGCAAGATATCGGAAACGTGCTGCGAATATTCAGCGGCTTGTACACAACCCAAGAGTACACAAGTGTTTGGGATATGCAGGAGAAATATGGGGATATCCAAAATGTAAGTTTTGTTAATTTTTGGTGGATTGTTATGAAGTGCTCCTGATCCTATTACTATACTGTACATTTTATTTGCAGTTTCAATAAATTATCTCAGTCTTACAATGAAACCAAATTGATTAATTGTATAAGCAATATTTTAAATTAAAAAAACATGTTATTCGAAATATATATTTGATGTGACACGTGCTATTTTGAAAATATGCCAGAGGGTTAATATGACCACATGCGCTTAAGTGCCTTTTTTGTCAAAAGAGCACCCTGTTGTTTTCAAATCCTAGATGGAGTACTGTTGTTAAAAGTTGGATGTTTGGTGAAAGCCTATTTAGTTGAATTGCTTCCAAAGACACATGTGTGGCTGTTTCTTTTTTTAATATCAGACAGTACTGCACAGCGGTGTGAATAACATCCTTGAGCTATAGAGGGTAGATTTCAATATTTCCTAGAAGTAGGGAACAACATAAGGAATCGAGTTCTAAATTCAGAAATAAAAAAGTAGTAATTTAGTATTTGAATATTTATAATTTTGACGGGGCTATGAGATTTGTTTGAGTAATTGATTCTCGAGGTCAAGATATTATGCTGTTTTTTCTGTTTTGTTATAGACAGAGGGTTACATGGGCTTGAGTCTAGCTGATCGTATCGAGTTGTTTCACCTCATTGATGCAGCTTTAAAGATCACCCATCCCTGTGATGTTGGGGAGTACAGAAACATAGTCAAAGAAAGACTAGAAAATGGTAAGAACACTGTAGTTAGTGACTTTGGAGCAAGGGATCACACTTAGAATGAAGATCATTTGTATTGTTTGAAAAAAAAAGAACTGTCCATTTCATTTTCTCAATTAATTTTTGTACTATATTATAATACTTTAATAAGCACTTTTAGATGAATTTTCTATAAGCAATTATTGTATTTTTTATCATTTTAACTGTTTTTAAAATGAGTTTATGTGTGCAGTTTATCTCTTGAGGATCAAAAAAAGTCCAATTTAACATCCGGTTATGCTGTAAAATCAATTGAAATGATGCAATTGTATATGTAAGTGTCTATTTTACATATGATCAGACAAAATTAATAAATACAACAGGTACAAGTGAATCAAGTGAATTGTTTAAAAAAAAAAACAGTGTATTCCAAAGTTGATGTCCTATTCCAACTTCACATGATAGTGTGTTTCAGTTAAATGTTATTATACCCAGCCAAACAAAGTGTTAGTGGCAAGGTGTGTATCGGAGTCACTCTGTCGGCTGGTTTATCAGTCAGTTGGTCAGTCCTTATAAATCGTAATAAGTTTGTATGAAGAGCATTCCATATTTCTCAAGTAAAAAATCAGTCTGTTGGTCTGTCTGTTCTAGTGTTCTAGGATCAGCTCTCAATATATTGGTTGCTGAAACAGAGACAAAAGCGACTGGTTAATCAATAAATCATGACGAAATATGTGTATGTTAATTATCCAGTGTATGTTTTTCATGATATAATTTTTAACCAGGTTTTCCGAAGGAAAAAACTGGTTATTAGATTGCTGTATGTCGGCGGGCGGGCAGAACAATTCTTGCCTGGGCCATAACTATGTCGTTCATTGTGAGATTTTAAAATCCTTTGGCACACTTGTTCACCATGGATGGTGTGTCGCGCGAAAGAATTACGTCGGTATCTCGAAGGTCAAGGTCAAACTTTGAGTTCAAAGGTAGAAAATGGCCATAAATGAGCTTGTCCAGGCCATATCTATGTCGTTCATTGAGAGATTTTAAAATCATTTGGAACTTTTGTTCACCATCATTGGAAGGAGTGTAATGCGAAAGAATTACGTCGATATCTCCAAGGTCAAGGTCACACTTTGAGAAAATATATTGAATTTGACACAAGGGGAGGTAACTAGAGAACAATCAGTAACAATGCACATTTTGAATTGTCTCCCTTTATTAGACTTGTTTTTCAAATTAAAAATCGGGTTTTGTTTCCTATTTAATTGTGTGTGTTCTTTCTTTTTGATACAAGTTAAAACAAGAATAATAAAACTGACTGTATAGGCTAATCATGGACTTCACTTTCCATGTAAACTGGATTTTTGCTACGGAGACACTTCCTTGAAACCAAAAATACAATAAAAGCGGAAATTGTCATCCCCTATTAGCCTGTGCAGTCTGCACAGGCTTATCTGGCACCACACTTTACGCACATGAATTAAGCCTGATTTTCCCAGAGCAAGGCTCATATATACCATTTGAACAAAGGTCTTTTGACCATACACATCTCTTAATTCGTTTCTTACAAACAAATAAGAGTCCAGTGAAATAATCATCATTAACTTTTTTCTACACACTTTGGCTCTTATAAAATTCATTGAAGTATTATTTGTGGAACCGGCGTTTTAATTCTCTACATACACAAAGTGAAGATTCAGTTTAACTAGCAGGAAAAAAGAACACTTTTTATTGCAAATATTGTGACAAAAACATGCATAAGTAAATACAGACATGTTCGCCGCCATAGAACTGTCAAATCAAAGTCTTCTTAATGATGGAAATGAAAGATTTAGTAGAGAAATCATTTGAGCCGTGCTATGAGAAAAAAGGTCTTACAGCATATGAGTCCTCACAGTCTAATCAGGGACAACAATTTCCACCTAAACATGATTGACGTTTAGTAGAGACCTTCTTCCTTTAAACGTAAAATGCCTTAAAAGCTTACAGTGTTGTCTCAGATAAGCCTGTGCGGAATCCACAGAATAATTTAGGACGACACTTTATGCACATGCATTAACCCCTGTTTTCCCAGAGTGAGGCTCATGTGTTTTCATTTGTCAACTAAGCCTTGAATCATGTTTATAGCGCTGTCTGACTCTGGACTGACAGCTGATCAATTGATAAAGCAAGCAGCTGCTGTGCTGTTTCCAGAGACGTTCCAGTCAGATCACAAGTACCAGGTAATTAAACCCATTGGTAACATGTTAAGTGATTCCATATGGGTCATGTGCATCAAAAAACAAGGTCACCAGGGCGATTCTTAGTAAAACATTGTTACGACTGTAGAAGACACATTATGACTCGATAATGATGAAACATGGTCAGAATGTTTATCTTGACAATATCATGGCCAAGTTCGAATCTGGGTTAAGTGGGGTAAAAAAGGTAATCAGGTTAAGACTTCGACAATTGGTGAGCACAGGTGAGCTCTCTATGGACATCGTTGCCCTCTTGTTTCGAGAGTTTGGATTAAAATATGTCTTAATTTAAAAATTTGCCTAAGTTACTTTGTGTATACTTCCCCAGCTAATTTAAATGTAACTGTAAAATAATTATACCCCCACAAACGAAGTTTAGGGGGGTATAAAGGAGTGAGCTTGTCTGTCGGTCGGTCTGTCTGTCAGTCTGACTGTCGGTCGGTCCGTATTGGTTGTCCGCTCTCTAACTCAAGTTGTTTCATCCGATCTTTACCAAACTAAGTCAGAAGTTGTATCTAGATGATGTCTAGGTCAAGTTCGAATATGGGTCATGCCTGGTCAAAAACTAGGTCACTGGGTCACTTAGTGCGTTTTAAACATTCAGCATGTTGTCCGCTCTCTAATTCAAGTACTTTTCATCCAATCTTAACCAAACTTGGTCAGAAGTTGTTTCTAGTTTATATTAGTTTGCATGAAATTCATGTTTTTATTTTTTAAATGACTTTAGTGGACTCGTAAATCCATGGATTTCTGATTTTGGAGAAAAATGAGAAAATGATTTGGTGGGTTTTTTCGGAGCTGATAAAGTCGTGGTTAGGTCCATCAGACCGAATCAACAAAAGATAATGTCCCATGAATAAAAATGATTTAACAGTGTCAGATAAATCTTTAAATTTATTTGTTTTCTTTGTACATAGGATGAAGATGAAGCTGATTGTGCTGATGGTGTGACAGCCGCGGGCGCAGCCGATAGTCTTGAGTACGATGGAGCCTTCGACATCAGTGATGAGCAAATTGAGGAGCTACGAAACAAGTTTGGTATCGCTGTCGTGCAGTAAGAGTCCTGTGTGCTGCCCCTGGCTCAAAACTTTCTGGAGCTAGCCAAATTTGACTCTCTTTGGCAAAATTCTTATTAATTTGTTTATTTCAAAGGTATTTATGAAGGTAAAAATGTAGCTAAATATAATTTTATTGAGACAAAAATTGTCTATTGTAGCAATTGGCTAATTCGGCTAATTGTAGAGTAAGCCCTGGTCCTGAGTGCTACGGAGCTAAGCATAAAAGGGTGATGTTGTCAATTTTATTAATTATTTTATGACTGTTTCGAGTTTGTGTTTTTTATATCGACAAATATGCTTGAGAATGTATAATGGTTTATTGCATATTGATTTTGATTTTAAAGCGTGTACCATGCAGTTATTTTGTTATAACGCCTTGATTGATGTTTATTGTGGTGGTTAAATTGATTTTTTGTATTGAAGTCTTCAAAATAAGAATTATTGTATTTAAGATATATTAAAATAATGTTCAACTGTATATGGTATTTATAATATATTTCAAACTTTAAGATCTGATTTGAATGTTATTATGAATTAATGAAGCATATGTTTATGTAACAATTATGCAATATTTTAGATAATATATATTATGATTCAAACGAATCATAAATTGTGAGTCTTTTTTACTTTAAATTAAGTAAGATCATATCTTATTAAAGGTTGTTCTTTGACATTTTGTCCGTTACTGTTGAATTTGTTAATGATTGTTTTCTTAAAACCCATGTGAAGCTAAAGTGTGAATTGTTTGTGTTTAGATGTGATTCATTGGTTATGCATTCAAGAATATTTGCATATTTTCTTATTTTAAATCCAGCTTTTAAAATTGATAATTTTATTAGCTCGGCTGTTTTCGAAGAAAACCCGAGGTATTGTCATAGCCAGCTCGTCCTTCCGCGCCGTCGTCGTCCGAAAACTTTAACATTGCCCATAACTTTTGCAATATTGAAGATAGCAACTTGATATTTGGCATGCATGTGTACTTCATGGAGCTGCACATTTTGAGTAGTTAAAGGTCAAGGACATCCTTCAAGGTCAAAGGTCATTTTTTTTTTTCAAAACTGGGCCCACAGCCGAGCGTTGGCATCCACTCTGCGGTGCTCTTGTTTATATCCTGTATTTTTAAGGAATCTCTTTATATAAGGGTTATTAATGCTTAAGTTATAAAAACTGTTATGGTTATATTTGTGTCAGATAAATAATTTTTGCATTTGCAATAAGAAGACAGATTTAAGTTGCAAAACAATAACCAAACTATAAGATCATGACACAAAAGAAAAAACTTGTCCACGAAAGTCATTTTTGGAAGAACCTCAACATTTCATGTGGATGAATATTAATGGTTTAACAGTATTTTGGACATTCTATTTAGACTTCTCAATCTTTGTTTCATACAGGGCCCTATTCCTCCACCTTATGAAGCCCCCCCCCCACACACCTAATTCAGACTCCTCCCCCNCCATCTTGTCAAGGCTCCGCCCCCATCTAATCTTGGCCCCATCCCCAATCTAGGCCCCTCCCTATCTTATATATGTGCCCCGCCACCAAATTATTACTTCTCAAATTTACTGTCAACTGAGGATATGACACGGAAGCTGATGAGTCTGCGTGTTGTATAGTTGGCTTGTGAAAGTTTAACTGGACATGATGGAAAAATTAGGTACCCTACGCAAATATAGGAAGGATTTGCACATTAAATAAAATTGTCATTGTGTTGCTTTTGTAATGTTGAATACTAATAATATGCAAATGGTCCAAAATAAAATTAACGACTTTGATATGGTTGTTGTTGTTATCACTAGAAAGATTGGACGAAGCGTAATATTGTCAAATGGACTTAATTAATCAACTTCTTCCAATTTCTTCATTTGTAGAACACGGTTGTTAAATGCTGTTTATATAGAAATGTCGCGATGACAAATAAGAAATAAAAATTAAACTAAGATACAATTAATTCAAATAAACTACAATTCCATTTCTTGGAGATTAAATAATTACATTACAGCGTCTTTAATACTGCTAACAAATGGCATGCGCTAAATTGTGGAATTAAGAATTATTGCAATCTACATCTTATTTTGAAACTTTTCAATGACATACCTCAATTATTATTTGAATTGTGTTTTTGCAGGCATGAGTTTAAGTAGAAATGGTTTTGCTGTGAAACCAAGATTTGAATTTTTCTGCCCCTGGCTCATTTCCTAAATGGTGAAACCAAAATTATTATGCGGACACTTGTGGATTTGTGTGGGTCTACTTAACTATAAAATCAAATGTTCAACAAACGTTTACATCTGAAGTGTCTTATCAGATATTATAAAAAATACTCGAATTTAAGATTTAAAGGAACTGTTAACCACGAATGACGAAAAAGAAAAATTCTAAAATACCGTATGTTTTACAATTATTAGTTTTTATTGATTAAAATATCACGACTAGTATATTACATTACTTGAAAAAAGTTCATATCGTCAGTATATTCGGTAATATAATTTCGCGATTTGAAATCGAAAGTACATCGCAAAAATAGATGACATAACGATATACACACTATAAATAACGCAAGTAGAATTGATCATTTTATATAAAAAATATACAATTCACTACGCATGCACAATTTGCATTCCTGGGTTTACCAAGTGACGATGATGATCAATCTACTTGCATTATTTATAGTTAACTGGTAGTTACCTGGTATGCATACCCAGTAAAAATAAATAAATACAAAAATGAAGTTAAAATAAAAAACTACTTTTTTTAAGTAATGTTATATACCAGTCGTGATATTTTAATCAATATAAACTAATAATTGTAAAAAAATACGGTATTTTAGAACTTTTCTTTTTTCGTCATTTTTGGTTTACAGTCCCTTTAACTAATAAGGCCAATATTATGCATCAACAATATTGCTTGTAATTTTTTTTTAAAGAATCCACAATATCTTATACATGCAGTACTTCTGTGTTAGTCAGTATCTTACAAGGGGTTTGCCAGTAAGTATTTAATTAATGAAACATAACATTGAAAGAACATGCTGGAAAAAAGAAACATTTATGATTGCAGCGCTGAAAAGTCACGAGGTAGATAGATAGATTTTTTTCGGCATAGGAAGCATATACATAGTTCACAACATAACATACAATAAAATAATAAGCAATTATTAAAAACTATATCATGTACAATAAACTATGACATGCTCACCAAACCAAGGATAACACAAAAAAGAGCAAGCCCTTATTTCCATTGTGGTCCTTATTATTGGTGGCATGACAAAAAGAGGCAGACCTTAAACATAACTATGTTGACCTTAAACATAACTATGTTCATAGTAAAATAATTATTTAATGAAATAAAAAATATATATCACCGTTCAAAAGAGATCAAACTAATTATCACAGTAGTGCTCAGAAAATATCACAGGAGCTGGAAACTAAGATCAATTGATAATGTTATCAATTATTGCAACACATAGATATTTTGACAGTTGTAATTTGATGATATGAGGTATCATGAATTATCTAAATTAAATATATTGCTAAAATGTATGTTATGAAGTATGAACTAATAATTATTAAAAATAAAAACCTAAGCCGAAGTTAATATCTGCTTATTAAAAAGTGAAAAGATTCCT